>BDIP01000278.1:6893-22817 GCA_003568945.1 Kipferlia bialata
ATCTATATATTATACTTACTATACTTACTATTCTTACTATACTTACTGTATATACCTGACTTGTACCTCACCCCCAGGTCCCTCCAGTCTGACACCCTTCTGGCCCAGGCCAGGAGGGAGAGTGAGGAGAGGGAGAGACTGCTCAGGGAGGACTGCGACGAGAGGCTCAGCCTCGTGCAGCAGGTGTGTATATACTGTATATGTATATATATATACTCTCTCTCTCTCTCTCCCTTACCTTCAGGATGCCGCCCAGCAGATGGATGCCCTCAAGGCCACCCTCCAGCAGGTATCAGACTGTTTCTCTCTCTTTCTCTCTCTCTCTCTATATATATATATCAGAGTGTATATACGTCTTCCCCTTACTCTCTCTCTCTCTCTTTTCCTCTCTCTCTCTATGTATGTGTATATATCTATATGTATATATCTATGTATATATGTCTCACCCCCTAGGAGAGGCAGGCCCTGGTGTCCGAGAACACCGCTGCTATTGCAAAGGCACAGAGACAGGTGTGGTATCTAATATACACATATATATACACTCCTATGAATGTGTATACTTACTATGTGTTTAGGTTTGACTCACCCCCCAGGTCACCCAGACCCAGTCCGACATCCAGTCCAAATATTACTTATACATATATTCTCTCTCTCTCTCTCTCTTCCTGTATATATGTATATATGTGTATATATATGTACTCACCCCCTAGGTCACCCAGACCCAGTCCAAATAGTACTTATACATATCTATTCTCTCTCTCTCTCTCTCTCTCTCTATATATATATACTAATACTCTACTTACCCTACAGGTCACCCAGACCCAGTCCGACATCCAGTCCAAGTACGACGCCCTCGCAGACACACTCAGGTGAGGGTCATACTCTCTCTCTCTCTCTTCCCCCACCCCCTCCCTATTCTCTAGGTATTTGTATATATATATATCCTTACCCCCAGGTCCGACCTTGAGGTTGAGAGACAGCGCATCATGCAGGACCACCAGGTACTAACACATCTGTATACATATATATATACTGTATACATATATATATACTGTATACATATATATATATACTATATATACTATATATATACACATACAGGTATATAATTATTGTGTATTACTGTATGTGTACTATTAGGGAGACAGCGCATCATGCAGGACTACCAGGTACTTGGTAGTTGTATACATATATTGTATGTCTATATGACAGTGTGTGTGTGTTACTATCTTCCTAGGACCGTGTTGCCCTCAACCGGCAATCATATGAGTTGATGTCTCAATATATATGGTTACATCCTATCTAATTCGTAGGACCGTGTAGCCCTGAACCAGAAGGCCAGGCAGGAGTACGAGGCACAGCTCAGGGCCAAGTACCTGGCACTGCAGCAGCAGTTCAAGCAGCAGGTATAGCATCTCATTGCATAGTATATATATAGTATATATAGCAGGATATATATATATATATATATATATACTTACAGTAGGGCGAGCAGGAGGTGGACAGGGCCAGACAGCAGCTGGATGCACAGAGACTGTCACTGGAGGCAGAGAGGACAGCCTTCATGCAGAGGTATAGAATATATAGTGAATATAGTGGATATGTAATTGTATGTATACGTCCCATCTTACCCCTAGGACCCACGAGCAGCTCACCAAGGAGTACGCTGCCAAGGAGGAGTCCCTCAGGGAGAGCCTCAAGGTACATATATGTATAAGTATATATACATATGTTTATGTAGTGTCTATTATTTATATGTATAGACCTCCCCCCCTCACCCCTAGGCCGAGGAGCAGCACCTGGACGAGAGAGAGGCAGAGCGTCGTGCCGCCATTGAGGTATCTCTCTCTCTATGTATATGTATATATGTCAGTGTCTCTCACCGAGGCTTAGCGCGGGGCCATGTGTGTATCCAATACTCTCTCCCTCTCTCTCTCTCTCTATATATATATATACTGCTTACCCCTAGGCTGAGCGCGAGGCCATGCGTATATCCAATACTCTCTCTCTCTCTCTCTCTCTCTCTCTCTCTCTCTCTTCCTCACATCAGGTCCCTACTTCCTCGAGATCATCCCCTGCCAGGAGTTCGCTGTGCAGGGCCATGTAGAGAAGGAGAACACAGGTACTGCTACTCCATCACTTGTCACATTGGCATGCTACTCGATTGCTCACCCCCAGGCCAGGACCTCGAGGGCGTGCAGGTCAGGGCCTTCCCCGTGGCCTCCCTCATCCCCCTCGCCACCACCTTCACTGGTGAGTCTCTCTGTCTCTCTCTCCTTTGACTATTGATGACTGCTATTGACTATCACTGACCCCCAGATGCTAACGGTGACTACTTCCTCGACCTCATTGACGATGCCGGTCTCTACGGCACCCTCAGGATGGAGTATGTCAAGACAGGATTCGTCACAAAGGTATAGCCCCCACCCCTCTCTCTCTCTCTCTCTGTGTCTTTACCTCCTATATATTCACACACCTTCTCACCCTAGGATGTCATCATCGACGTCCCTGAGTGCGGCCTCCTCAACGTCGACGTCGACCTTGTTGTCCTCCCCGATGAGGTACCCGCTGCTCTTGTATCGTGTAGTGCACATATCTATTGTCTTGTGCCTATTTATGTATCATCTGCCTCTCACCCCTTAGGTCATTGAGCTCGACCTCACCTTCGTGTGCGAGAACGACGGCCTCCCCATGGGACCAGGTAACATATACTAAGGGTATAGCAGTGGGTATTGAATGTGTGTAGCTAGTATGGCAGTGACTGACCCCCAGGCTGCGAGGTCACTGTGTGTGTTCCCAGCTTCATCCCCGAGATCGAGTGCGACTACGTCGTGGCTCAGGTAACTCACTGTATCGTGTAGGATAGCCCCTCTCCCTTCTCTCACACCCAGGGTGAGACTGACATGTACGGCAAGGTCACCTTCGACCTCCCTGCCTCCCTCGGCGAGGTTGTACTTGTCACAATCGAGCCCTGCGACCCCTTCACTGACCAGGAGCCAGGTACACACCCTCACAATCCTAACAGTCCTAACACTTGCTATTCTCTACGCGGTTGTCTTTGCTCACCCTCAGAGATGGGCACCCTTGTCGGCCTCCCCCCCGTGGGCTCTGTCGAGAAGACCATCTATATCCGCTGTGACACCATCTTCCTCCACGGCTGCGTCAAGTCCAACGTCGACGGACGCCCTCTCGTCAGGTACATACAGTGTATATAGTATGAATACTATATATACTATATATACCGATGCTGATGCTAACTGTCAGGGCTGAGGTCTGCGCCACCTGCGAGCCCGATGTGTGCACCTACACCGACTGCGACGGCATGTACTGGCTGGACCTGGACACCTGTGCCGAGAGGGGTGACCAGATCGAGGTATATACATACTCAGCTTGTCACTATTGTGTACTGACATGTACTGACGTGTAGGTCACTGCCTCCTACGAGGGCCACACCACCGTCACCACCGTGTTCAGGACAGACCCCAACGAGATGGAGAACGAGCTCTGCTTCTGCCTCGACTGCGAGTTCCGCGGTACGTGTACCTTACTGGTACCTATATCCAAATGTCTATTTAGAATATACTGCTACAACTAGCTTCTTACGCTTAGGTATCCGTGGACTGGTGCTTGACCACGTCACCGAGGAGCCCGTCGAGGAGGGCAAGGTACATTAGTATGTACATACATCAATCGATTGATGACCTCTAATCAATTGATCGATGGTGGTCTCTAATCAATCAGGTCAAGCTCTACAACGAGGAGACCCACAAGTTCATCTCCAAGACCTACCTCAACGAGGACGGCACCTTCGAGCTCGAGGTACCAGCTATATACGCATCGTGTAGTAAGTATCGACGTGTAGAGACTCATGCCAGATCCCCGACTGGGTTGAGCCCGACACCGAGCTCAGGGCTGTGGTCTATGCCTACAACTACGAGTCCCAGCACTGGCACTTCGACGCACCCTTCTGCGGCGCCCTCTACTACAGGTACCCTCTCCCTCTATATTCAGACTCTACACGATTGTGGGCATACTGTACTGACGCCAGGTTCGAGCTCCGCTGCAACTACATCCGCCTCTGTGTGACACTGACTGACGAGAACGAGGACCCCCTCAAGGGCCTGCCCATCAGGCTGCTCACAGACACCCAGGTATAGTGCACACATCCTACACGATTGCCCTCTAGTGTAGTACCTCTAGTACCTCTAGTACCTCTAGGCTTACCCCTAGGAGTGGATCGACTTTGACTACGACGGCCACCACTGCACCAACTGCCGCGGCAAGGTCAGTATTTAGTAGTGAGTAGTATCTATACGTATATCTACTGTTTCTCATACAAGGTCTGCCACATGTTGCCCCCTGACCTCAACGGACATGTCGTGGATGTGCTCGCCCAGCGCGGTGTCACCCCCTGCTACGAGCTCGACCCCATCCAGGTACTCCCACTACTATATAGGTATCGTGTAGAGTAGGACCTGACATCCAGGGCGGCCCAGGCATGGGATGCGACGTCAACCCCTGCATCTACCCCCTCGACGATGAGAACACTATCAGCATTACCCCCGGCTTCCTCGGAGACGGCGATGAGACCTACAGGTACACACGATGGCTGCAGTATATTGTCATACACGATTGGTGGCGTAGTATTTAGAGGCTCACTCTAGGCGCGACTACCCCGACTGTGGTCACCACGACAACATGGGCGGACACTGCCTCGACCTTGAGGTACATTACTCCTGCTCTCTCTCTCTCTCTCTCTCTCTCTCTCTCTAATTGTCAGGAGACAGAGGAGATCTTCTTCTGCACTGAGCTTGGCGAGTCCCTCTACCTCGAGTGCGGCTGCAACGACATCACCCTCAGGTAGCTACCCTACTCTTAACTCCCCGTGTAGTAACCCTTCCTCACCCCAGCTCCAAGGACTGCACCTCCCAGGACGACTGGCAGACTGACTTCACCTTCACTGTCTACGACGCTGTCTCTGGAGAGCCCATCAAGGGTGCCACCATCAACATCTCCAGGTACCATCACGACATTACTTACTACACGATATTGAATGCTACTCACACTCCAGGATCGAGCCCGAGTACGCTCCCCTCACCCCTCTCGCCAGTGGCATCACTGACGACTTCGGTGTCTACGACGGTATCGTCCCCACCTTCACCAACATCATCGAGCTCGGAGACTACGTCTTCATCGAGGTTCGTGTAGATTCTATGTTACACATACAATCTACCCGATGGCATCTAACCCCCAGGTTGTTGCTGAGAACTACTACGAGCAGGTCACCACCATGTACTTCCCCGAGGGCTGTGCTAACCTGTTCCGCAAGTTCTACATGACATGCTGCGACACCCACGCCACTGGAAGGGTCATCGACGAGCACGGCCTGCCTGTGCCCTTCGCTGAGGTACTATCAACCGTGGCATACCTATATATGGTGTCTACCGTTTGCCTCACTCCAGATCATTGCCTGGAGCGCTGATGTCTCAATGGACGTTGACTACGGCTTCTGGAGCGGACCCCAGGTCGCCAAGGAGCTCGGCCACGCCTACGGTGGTGAGTTCGCATTCACACTCCTATTCTTTCCTTGTTGATATTACTGATGTATACCCTCGCTCTGTTCCTCACCCTTCAGCCCTTGACGGAACCTTCAACATCACCATGATCGGCCTTGACGACGACGAGTTCTGGCTGACTGTGAAGGACATCGACGGCGGCCCAATGAAGCCTTACCGTGCCATCGCAGGTCCCTTCTACGCCATCTGCGGAGGTGTTGTGGTTGGCGACATCGAGGTCGAGTGCACTGACTTCAAGCAGGAGTTCCAGTACGTCGACCGCTACGGCAACGGCGTGGGTGACCTTCCCTACAAGGTACGTGACCATCATATTGACCGACAGCCCCCCCCACTCATGTATACATACTCTAACGACAAGGGCTTCGAGACCTCCTCTGGTGACGTCATCAAGTATGCCGCCACCACCGACTGCGACTGCGACGACTACTGTGACGACTACTACTGCAAGGAGGGATACGGCTGCATGTCAGCCGGACCCAAGGAGGAGTGCGCCTTCCCTCTTGGCGAGTACTGTCTTGAGACTGGGTTCCCTATCCCCACCTTCCCTGGACCATGCGGACTCGGGGTACGTGTTGACTATATATTCACGTTCCGTATCGTGTAGGTTCCTCACCCCAGCCATGCTGCCCTCACTGCCCATGGGACTGGGAGGACCCTCTCAACCTGCACGACAAGTGCCAGTACGAGCCCACCCTCTACTGCTTCGACAACGACTGCGAGTGCCCAGGCAGGGAGGACAAGGAGCTCTACGTTCCCTGCAAGGGCACTAGCATCAACGGCTTCGTCGTTGACCACGATGGCTACCCCGCCCAGTACAAGCGTGTTGAGATCAGGGACAAGAACGATGTGCTCATCAAGACCGCCGAGACTGGCGAGTACGGCACATACTTCGTGGACCTGCCCCATGACGCTGACACCTGGCCCTACGTCCAGATCATCGTGTGGGACGACTGCCCTTGCGACCTCGACTGCAAGAACTACTGCGTCGACCTTGTCTAGTACGTGTTGTGTCTACGTATTCTACACGATAATGATCCTTCTCACCTCAGCCTCCACTGCGGCATCAACTGCGTCGAGACCGAGCTGAGCGACGACGTTGACATCTACGTCTTCGTTGACTTTGCTGACGGCACACACGACTTCGATGACGTCAAGGTCGCCATCTACGAGGTATGTTGCGCAACATGTTCCCTACACGATTGTTCTGTCTTTGATACTCACCCTTAGGATGACTACTGCGCCAAGCCTGTCTGTGCCAAGACATACGTTGAGTGCTATGGCGGGTACTACGTAGCCAAGTTTACCATCGACGGCAGCCTCAAGCGCTCTGACGTACGTATGCATTGTATTTACATCCTCTAACAGTACCTAATTGCTACTCGATGTTCCTCTCACCCTAGCTCTGGGTCAAGGTGGAGAACAAGGACTGCTACCCCAACTACAACGAGTCCAAGGAGAGGATCGCTATTCCCCCCTGCGGCGATGTTGTGCACCACCAGACCATCTACTGCGAGTGGAGCAAGCTTGTGGTACGTATCTTGTTACAATATATTCCCTACACGATAGCATCTCTCACACCCAGATCAACGTCTCTGACTACTACCACCCTGAGGAGCCAGTTGACCCTGCCTACTACGGATACTGTGAGGGCGACCATGACAAGTACGACTGCGACCTCTGCGATGGCGCCGACACCACCCCCTTCATGGTCGACGGTGTGGTTCCCGTTGGCGATGTTGAGGTTGACGCCGAGGCCGAGGACGACGACGACGACGAGGACATGGTTATCTCGTATGAGACCTACGACGGACGCAAGCCTGGATACGACGGCAAGGGAGGCCACAAGGGTAAGGGCGGCAAGAGCAAGGGCGGACACCACCACCACCACTACGGAAGGCCAGTCTTTGGCGCCACCGTTGAGCTCATCGTCGACGGCGTCGTCATGCAGACTGAGGTGGGTTGAGCACTAGTGAGGCTATCGCGTAATTCTTGTTGTTTGTATACTGACGTCAGATCACCGAGCTCGAGGACGACCGCCACTACCACCACGGACACGGCAAGGGCCACAGCAAGGGCGACAAGGGCGACAAGGGCGACAAGGGCGGCTGCCACGGACCCAAGTGCGAGAAGATCTCCAAGAGCAGCGTGGCCTTCTGGACCGCCTCTCTCATCAACAGCGGCCGCACTGAGGTCACTGTCAGGTACACACCGTGTAGCTTGTCTGTCTCTCTCTTTCCTCAATGTGTACTCATCCCAGGGTCTCTGGCGCTGGCATCCTCACCACCGAGCGCGTCTACTACCTTGAGTGTGGATACCAGAAGGAGTATGTCAAGGTATGGTCTACCTTGTCAACTATATGAGATACCCCTGTAATAACGCGATCTCACCGTCAGACCCAGTGCCTGTGTGGCGAGCGCACTGTACAGTTCCAGATCGTGAACGGCCACGGCGACCCCATCCAGGCCACCGTCCTCGCCTACTTCCCCATCGAGCACCCCACTGACGAGCTTCACGACAAGGTACCTACCTTATAGAAACTATAATTCCTGTAGTTTCTACACGATGACTATTACTTACCCTAGTTCATCGTGGACATCCTCGAGTCTCCCTTCGATGACATTGTCGATGTGTCCATGTACCCCAAGGAGAAGAAGCTGTACTACGACATCATGCCCGCTGACTCTGACGAGTACGAGCACACCTATGGTTGCATGGAGCTCCAGGGTATGTAATCTACACGATATACACTGTCTTCTACTCGATAGTGGTTCTGACCCCAGGCTGCGGCAACATCATCAAGGAGATTGAGCTCAAGTGCGTCACACCTCCATACGTGTGCATCTGGGTCAAGGTATAGAGAGATGCACATTCATACCCACACATGCTGGTGTACATGCATATAGTGAGACTCATCTTCAGGACAACGGCTGCGGTACCGTCGTGGATCATGACGATGACTACTGGGAGCCTGACATGATCCAGAACGCCCACGTCACCATCTTCACACACTGGAACAAGTACTTCTCCAAGGAGTACGAGTACCCCAGCATTTCCAAGTACGGCGACCACGGTAGCCACCCCCCCTTCCATGGCATGACTGACGTGAACGGACAGGTCTGCTTCACCGCTGATCCGACCGACTGCCCCGGTGACACGATGGCAAGTACGTTCTAGTAATAGTTCCCATAGTGGCATTTAGCCATTGTTACCCTATTTCAATACTCACCTCTAGATGGTTCTTGCATTGTTCGCGATGACTGGAAGCTCCACGAGGGCGACGACTTCTGGGTTGTGGTTGAGGAGAAGAAGAGCTGCGGATGGGCAAAGAGAGGCCGTAAGGTATAGTATTACTGGTATAGCATCACTATTTATTGCCTCCCAGCGTATATGATGATATATATGATGTATACACTGACCACCAGGCCAAGGCCCACTACGAGGGTGTGGACTGCGGATGCAACAACTACTGCTTCGAGCTGCCCTGCGAGGAGCTGGACCTTAAGGTACCTAATCGCGTAGCCTCAGTGTACTATAGTTATAGTTTGATGACGTCATTTTACCCTAGGTGAAGGTCAAGTTCGACATCGACGCCCCCGAGTGCGACATCCCCCTGATCGGATCTGTCGACATTGAGCTCTGGACCGACAACGAGGATGGTCCCTTCGACCCTGCCAACGAGACCCTTCTCAAGAGCCAGCCCACCTACTACGGCGGCAAGTGGCTGTGGTGGTCGTTCAAGGACTACGCTCCCTTCTACGAGCTTGACCCCAACGTGTACTCCAACCTCGAGGTCAACATCATCGTGAACGAGGAGCAGATCGCTGCCATTGAGGAGGCTCTCGAGGAGGCGACTGGCAACGAGTACGAGTGTGTCTACGACGATAACCTGCCTAGCCTGGAGCACGTGATTGCATGCTGTGGTTGTGACGACCCATGCCTGAAGATCTACTGTGACGAGGTGGCTCCTTAAAGAGGGACTGGGTCAGCGACATGGTTGTATGTGGGTCATGTGACTGAACGGTGACAGTCTTGACAGAATGGAATAACGAGAGATAAATTGGATTAAAAAGTGTTTGTGGGTCTGTGGTGTAAGATGGTATCTGTCCAATTGTTATTGAATCGATAGTCTTTCCAAGTGCATGCAAGTAGATTGGTCTCCGTTCTTGTCTCCAACGTTGCATCTGTCTTGTTCACAGTATGTACTCTCAGACAGGGCCTTGTGATAATCAAAGTGTGACTTCTATTATGGGCCATAATTTATGGCATTCCAGACACAAGTTCCTAGACTCCTGGCCTAGGGTATATTTAGGGCAGTCATATACTTACAGTGTAGCACCCTCCGCAACTCAGACACAATCTCGTGACATCTACAAGACTAGGATTCTAGGCCAAAACTTCTAGCCAGACACCGAGAGTCGGGTATTCTGTACTGAAGCATCTATACACCCTCTGTTAGAGGTGCCTTCTCAGAGACCGCCTGGGAGGGCACGGTGCTGTCAATGGGCTGAAATGAGAGACTGTGAATATATTGAAAAGGGATGTGTTTACACTACATGAGCCACGTAGATACGTACAGGCTGTGGGTCGTGGAATATGTATGAGAAGCACTCGTGCACACTCCCGCTGTCTCCAAAGGCTGCTAGCTCCCTTGGGCTGCCAAGCATCCTAGTGTGAGTAACATCGTGCGGCCAATAGTAAATGGATATATTTACCACAAATTGGAAGCGCAAAGTACACAGTCATCACATACAAAGACTAACTCGGTTAGACACACGAGTGATATTGCACATACCTGTAGTAGTGGTCCTTGCCCCTCCCCACACACTCCGCTGGCAGGTCCATGAAGGTGTGGTCATCCCCTGAATGTTACGCGGTGAGATGAACATATCGTGTGGGGTTGTTGTTACCTCCTCCGAAGTCCAGTGTGTCCAGGTTGTCGTTGATGACATCACACAGCTCTCCACAGAGGTCAGCACAGATGCCCTGGAACTCCTTCACCTAGAGTGAGTCTCCGAGTAAATGAAACAAAAATACTCAATATCAAAGACTTTATGGTACAGGGGAATATTACCTTGTCTCTTGGGTACTTGGCTGGCACTAGAGCACACAGATCCCTGGACTTGTGCTGAAGTGAGATCTCTGACGAGTATACATAGTTACACTCTTTGTGTGACATGCACTTACCCACTGTGGCCAGTCCACCTCTGCCACAAAGGCCCAGAAGGCGTCAAAGTGGTCATCTGCCTAGTGATCAGAGCATACTACAGAAGTATACTAGACTTTCCCCACCTCAGCGTTTCCTATAAGAGTATATATACGAACCACACCTTCTTCCTCTGTGCCCTCTCTGCCAGTGTCTCTCCCTCCCTCTCCCCCTTGGTCTTACTCTGTGAGGACTGCGAGAGCGAGAGAGAGTGGGCAGCAAGGGTGGTGTCTAGTAGGGTGTCAGCCTCTGGTACAGCAGTCACAGTCTCCTTCTCCTTCTCCTTCTCCTTCCTCTCTCTCTCCCCCTCTTTCTCTATGGGAGTGCCAGGGAACAGTGCATGGCGAAGCAGGGACTCCTCCTCCTGGAGTGAGAAAGACTATATATACAATAACCATTGGCTATTATCGACGAGATGAATGATGTAACCGTGTAGCTTACCTTGCTGTGCTGTGAGGTTGAGAGCACTGGCTTCTCAGTAATCTTGACTATGGGGGAGACGGCAGCAGGGAAGGCCACATGCTTGAGGTAAGAAACAGATTCTACACGATATACAATCGCGTAATACCCACCTCGTGACTGTGTCCATGGGGGTGCAGGGGAATGACACCCGAGGCCAGAACACCAGTAGGGGCCTAGGGGTGGGTGACTCACTCAACTATAGTGTAGCAAAACAATTACAACTACATATCGTGCCTGTCCTGTCTCTGTCTGTGAGCCCTGGGGTGTGGCTAGCTCTCTCTTTGCGGTACCCTGCTCCATCACCACATCCCCTTTTCCCTCCCCCTCTCCCTCTCCCTCTGCCTCCTGGGGGGAGAGTACCATCACTGCCTCCTTCTCAGGTGTGGACAGGACAGGCTCAGGTGAGGACACCACTGCCACCCTCTCTCTCTCCTCCTTCTCTCCCTCTCCACCTGCAGCCATCTCTGTATCCCCACTCTCCTTCTCCTCCTCCTTCTTCTTTCTCTCCTCCTCTCTCTGCATGGCCAGGATGTGGGTGCCACAGTACTCAGACCCAGCCTTGGCAGGGCGCTGTGGTTAGAGAAGGTACGACATATATACAGAGAAACATACATAACTATGTATATGTACATAGTGAGACAGAGATAGAGAGTGTGGGTGCCGCAGTAATCAGACCCAGACTTGGCAGGGCGCTGGATGTATTTGTATATATATATACGTATAGAAAGAGAAAGAGAGAGAGAAGTGCCAGAGTACTCAACCCCAGCCTTGGCAGGCCACTGGATATCAGCAGAGACACGGAGAGAGATGCTTGTCAGGATGGCACTGCTTATAGGGGTGAAGAGAGAGGGAGGGGGGTATGAA
This sequence comes from Kipferlia bialata, assembly GCA_003568945.1. Classification (NCBI taxonomy): domain Eukaryota; phylum Fornicata; genus Kipferlia; species Kipferlia bialata. Next base: position 18,999 of record BDIP01000278.1, read on the forward strand.
CATGCACGCGTGTGTAAGTGTATAGTAGTACATACCGTGCATGGCTTGCCGGTCTTGTTCATGGCAGTGCAAGTGGCTGGGGCATCAGTCTCAGATGCAGAGGTCCTATACGTGAGTGGGAGAAGAATCAAGACACAACGGATGCTCAGATATGAATGTATATAGTAATATGATATCACCTCTCTGCCATCTTCTTGAGGTGGGTGCCACAGTACTCAAACGTATATGCAGGTCATCACCTTTATATCCGTTATAGTACTTCTAACACTATACATAAATACCTCTCTGCCATCTTCTTGAGGTGAGTGCCACAGTACTCAGACGTATAGGCAAGCCACCATTATATCCGTTATAGTACTTCTAACACTATATATATACCTCTCTGTCATCTTCTTGATGTGGGTGCCACAGTACTCGGAGCCAGGCTTGGCGTGGTTCTGGACTGAGCAACATATTGACAAAGTAATGAAACAAAGTAAGGAAACAAAGTAATGAATAACAGTAATTGAGACATATAGCGGACAATAATTGTAATTACTATATACACTATATACCTTGCAGGGCTCCCCACTCTTCTTCTTGGCCATGTTATATGCCATAATACACACATATCTGAATAACACAAGAATGATATAGTAGTATATGTAGGGGACTAGGCCTAGTCCGTACCTTGCATGGCTCCCCACTCTTCTTCTTGGCCTTGCACATGACAGGCTCGGGCTAAGGGTTAGAGGGTAGAATGTAGGAAATAGTATATTGTTGTGTGGTGAATACTCTTGGCCAGCAACACTAGGTCTAGTAGCATATTCAGAAGAATATGAGAAAGAACTCAGAAGAAGAAGAGATGGAGAGGAACAGGAACGGGACTCCTACCTCTTTCCTCTTGACCCTGACTGTATATACAGTATAATACTGACTGCTATATAGAATATGTAATATACATACATACATATAAGAGGGTCAGGTGCTTGAACTTACCTTTGTCCTCTTGGCTGCTGGTGCCCCAGGGGCAACTGCCTCTGGCTCTGGCTCTGCCTTGTATGAGATACAGTCATTCAGCGTTTCCAACCATTCAGCGACGATATATTGTAAGAGAATGCAGTTGAGGAGAAATCACACGCCATCCCGCTTCTTCGCGGTGTAGGTATATATATATATATACATGCTTGTGTGACTGTCCCCCTCTGGGCGGCAAGGCTTAGCACAGTATACTACTGTAGTATACAGGTAAGCATGGAAGTGTGCATCCATATACACAATACATACCTCCTGTGTGACCACTGTCCCCACTTGTGATGTAAGGTCCATCTCTATCTCCCCCACTCTCTTATAAATGTATGGATGTCTCAATATATATATATTAATATAGAATATATATATATATACACAATACTTGCCTCCTGTGTGACTGTCCCCACCTGGGAGGCAGGGGTGAGGGGGTAGTCGGTGGCCCTTTGGGTTAGACGGGTTGGTATGCATAGAAACTCATACACACGTACATACATAGAGCAGTAAGAGAGTAGTAAGAGAGTAGTAAGAGAGGGGTGAGGGGGTAGTCGGTGGCACTGAAGGTTAGACAAGACGAAAGGACGTAGATGCATAAACACACAGAGAGAGATGGAGTGGGGGGGAGAGAACACATACAGCGATGTCGAAGAAGGAGATAGGCGGTGCCACTTGAGAACGTGAACATAATATATACATACACCGAGAGAGCTGGGTGCAGTAAGATAGGGCGTATTCATATAAAACACAGACTGCATGTACCCTAGAGTCTTGATGTGGATGCCACAGTAGTGGCTGTTATCCTTGGCAGCTCTCTGATGGTAAGGAAGGGTAAAGTGAGAGAAGAATACATATAGAGACAGAGTATATAGAGAGAAGAGACCAAGATATAGTGTGCACTCTGAAGGATATTGAATAGTATCTATCTGACAGAGAGACAGAACGGAGGAAGTGTCGATAGATACACATGGGGTCGTCATACAAAGGAACATAGGGAATATATTCAGAGAGAGAGGGGGAGAGAGCATCGATACCTTGCAAGGCACCCCTGTCTTGTTGGTGGCTCTGCAGGCCCGCTCTCCGTCACGCTAGACATAAGAGAGAGTGAAGGGGTGAAGGGGTGAGAGAGAGAGGGGGGGGGGGGGGGGGGGGGGGGGGGGGGGGGGGGGGGTGGGGGGAGCTGTCAAAGACGATCACGAATGATTAAACATTAGTACATCACAGTACATGCACACACACCCCTCACCTCATCCAGGATCAGGTACTTGAGCTGGGAGAGGCTGAACCCGTTGGTGCTCTCCATGTGGTACACTATCCTACCAGGGGTGGCCACGACAATGTGGGGCTTCTTGCTGAGTGCAATGGCCTGGTCCATCATGTCGATACCTCCAATGATACGGGCACAGCGCAGGCTGATGCAGCTGCCAATGGCATCAATCACATCAGCAATCTGGACGGCAAGCTCACGAGTGGGTGCAAGGACAAGCCCGAAAAAGGGCTGGGGAGCCTTGAGGAGAGCCTGGATCATGGGAAGAGAGAATGCACCGGTCTTTCCACTGCCTGTCTCGGCCAAACCAATCACATCCTTGCCCTCAAGAGCAGGTGGGATAGCAGCGGCCTGAATATCGGTGGGGGTGGTCCACCCTAGGCCAGCAAGGGACTCACACAGCTTCTCGCATACGCCGAGGCTCTCAAAGGTGGTCATTTGGCCAAAGGAACACGAGAGAAGGTGCGATTCCAGGTTGCTCATTGTTTTTTCTCAATTCGAAGATCAGGGTGCAGGCGGCCGATCAAGTCTAGTCTTACCATCTCTCTAAGGCCTTCGTCGGTGTCTCTGTAGCTCCCAATGGAGTATGAGGATGAAGTAGACATGCCTCCTCTTCAGGGGTACGAGACCTTTCAGTACACCCAGCCGGTCAGGGTTCCCCCTCCCTCAAAGGCTACTGAAGACTTGAGTGTACCTGCCGAACATGCTCAGGTGCCCTCAGCGTCAGACCACACCAGTCCCACAGCTGTGGCAATGACTGACCTTAGCACTGAGAATGAAGCACTCATGCAGCTTATTGCACAGGCTGGGACCCCAACAGTCATGCCACCTGATACTGCTAGCATTGAGAGTGAGAGTCGTGCACTCCAGAGACAGATCCAGGACGCCCAGACTCATGCTGAGGCAGAGCTGAACAGAATTGTAGAGTCTGGTGTCACAGAGGTATTTGGCCAGCGTCAGAGGACCGATTCGGCACGCAGAGAGACAGAGAGTCTCAGACGGGAGCACCAGGCAGGACAGTCACAATCAGGTGGGGGAGTATATATAAGCTTATGTTTTGTGTTTTGTATGTATCTCTGTGTTACGTTTGTCCCTTGGTACATACCTCATACTATCCAGTGGTATTGTGTTTGCGTGACTTCTTTCTCCCATCCCGTTATGTATATATAGTAGATCTCCATCTATTTAGAAGTCTAACAGCTATTCATAACCTCAGTGATTCTATCAAGTGACCTGTTGAGGCGCTCGAACCAGTCCAGACGCTCCCTAGCATCTGCTGAAGGGGCTAATGAGGACAACAAGGAGGCTCTGCTTCAGGTATATACTCTCTCTCTGATCGTGATGTGACATGAGAGTTATGGACTGACAACAGGAGATGCAGCGTCTACAGGAGAAGCATGCAGACCTCTGTAGTGGCATCTCCTCTCTGGAGCATCGGCGCAGGTATCAGTACTGGTCACCTTTGCCCAATTCTTCCCTTCTCTTAGTACCATATTTACTCCAGGGCAGGGGGACAGGCAGTGCACTCTAGCAATCGCAAGAGGTCC
>BDIP01000279.1:3547-22745 GCA_003568945.1 Kipferlia bialata
TCCCCTTTTTGTGTTTTCTTTTCCCCCCCCCCCCCCCCCCCATCCATCCTCTCTCTCTCTCCTCTGCTCTCATTCTCCAGGTATAGACAGTCCACTCTCAATGTCCACTTCGCTCCCAACTGGGACAAGGGATACACTACCAAGCGGCTGGTTAGGTATAAGCCGCTATGTATCATCACCGGTTATGTTGATGGTATTCCTTTATGTGTGGATACTGATTGTGGCTGAATGTCAAGTAGTGTAACCTGTGCTCCTCTCTCTAACACAAGACATGAGGGTCTGGCTGTCATGCACTGCCGGCTGGGTACATCCCTGGATAGTGGAAGGTGGACATTCAAGGTGAGGCCTATCTAGATACCCCCCCCCCCTCTTCCACTCAACTCAATACTATTCTACTATTTCAAGTCTGCAATTGACCTATTATCTATGCTCTGACCCAGTGTAAGGTCAGTGCTCAGTACAACTCGGGCTACATGCAGTATGAGAGGGACCAGAGCATGCCATTTATGAAGAGAAAGGACGCCAATGGGAGCCCTAACAGGTGAGATACATGCATAGATAGTGAGATATATGCATAGAACCAAGAATTGACTACTCAACCCTTTCTTCATCTGAGACAAAACAGATACACCCTTTGTTCCAATGTTTTCAAAAACACAACCATGGTCTCACTCATCAGGTCACTCCCGCTCTCCCAAGGGGATATCTATCTGGGATCTGTTCTCCGTCAGTCGTATGGGGCTAGAAACGGTGGCAGGAACGAGACAGGTGTCAGCAACGAGCGTCTGGCCCTGCTTGTGGCCACGGCCCTCAGGTACACCGTTCTTCTTGTTGTCTATAACAACCGGGATACTGCCCCTACCCATCACCTAGAGGGTGCTATCACAGTCTCTGTTATATTTTTCCCTCACCCCTCTCTGAGGAGGTTCTGCAACACTCACACTCACTTATATGTGGTGGAAACTTACATAGTCATTCTCTTCCCCTCTCACCCTAGGTGGTTCTCCAACAGACGCGGCCTGGCCAACTGCATCAAGCGGCTGACGAAGAACAACGCCTACTTCCGCTGCCCCAACACCCGACCCAAGTACGGCCTGCCCCTTCCTGGTATCAACGAGCACTACTCCATCCCAGACGCCATAGCTGTGTCAGAGGGACTAGAGGGGGTCGATGCATCTCTTGCCAAGACTGCTGTGATACTCGGCTTCGAGTACGTCGACCTCTTTAAGGCAGAGGCTCTACCAGTCTGTGAGAGTGAGGCTGCACGTGGATTGGTTCGTTCAGTGGACCTCTCTAGGCTCTCTGGTCTCTCTGCTGCTGGCCTGACCCTCTATGTCTCCATGCTCAAGTCCAGCAGCTATGTCAACCCTAGGGTACTGGATTGTGTGTCAATGGTTCTTGCGCTCAGAAACAGAGCGGCAGTCTCCGCAGCTACAGCAGTTGAGCTCGGCCGGATAGTAGCCCGCAGCAGTCCCCGTACCAAGCACTCCCTCACACAACTGAGAGGCTTGATACCAATAGTACCAACTGAGTTCTGGGTGCCAATCATACAGGTGTGTGTGCAGCACAGGACTAATGGTACCTATATAGATGTCGTGGTTGAGTTCTCTCACTCTATAGTTCATTATGACAATGTGAGTATGGATGTTCTGACACCCAGCACTGGAGTCAGTCCCATGGGTCTGCCACCACGGCTGGATTCACCTTCGTGGCCGATCTCCCCACTGACACATACCCCACCCAGTGTAGTGCCATCCTAGATGCTGCTGGGCGGTGCGGCCTCTACAGCGCAGGGTGGTCCCTCTCCCAGGTGTTACAGATGCCAGCTCTCTACAAGGGGGGTAGTGGCAGCACCCTCCTGAACAGGATACGCTCTATACAGGACCTAAGCCGCCTCCAGCAGGCAGTGCCTCTTCGCGTAGTCATGCGCCCACACACCGATCCCACCTCCATCATCGACCCCCTCTCCACGCTACTCAGAGTGGTGGGTATGGGTAACACCATCCCAGTCTTCAAGGTTGCTATGGAGAGTGTGGACAGGACTGAATGCCTTCTCCATTCTCTACAGCAGGCAGAGATGTCGACCCAGGTGGTCGGGGGAGTGTTTACGTCTGCGATCAAGGAGTGTGTTGGGCTGGTACAGGAGATGCTTCAGCAGGCACCGGACACCGCAGTTGCTGATGTACCAGCTCTACTGGAGGGCGGAGACAAGAAGGACCTGGTTCTGGTAGCTGACTGCGCTGACACCGTCCTCTTCAGACACTTCCTCGCCAACCCTCAGCTGCTGGGTATAGCACTCCCTAGTGCTGTAGTGCCTGATAGCGGTGGAGTAGTAACCCCTGGGAGTGTGTCAGTAAGCGAGGACGAGGCAGAGAGAGAGAGAGACACGGAGGGTGAGGACCAGAGTGACGATGGCGAGATCATCCGATGCCCGCCAGAGAGTGGTGGAGAGATCGTGAAGTGCTACGATGCCACTCCTAGTCCAATGGGTCTACGCAGTAAGACCAGTGGTGTAGTTGGTGTCTCCGATCTCTTCTTTGTCGCCAACCGGGTGTCAGATATCAACACGAGTATTCGCTCCCGCACAGTAGACTCGGAGACTGCCGCCCTGCTTGCCAAGGTACCACTGTCTGTGGTTGAGGACCATATTGAGGGTTTGCCCTCTGTGGCCACAGGGAGAGCCAGACTCATAATGTATGGTCGCATCATCACTGCAATCCCCTTCCTCGAGGGGTTCAGCATGTCTCTTCTTCAGACTATGGAGGCTGTGGGCCATCCTGCCAAGAAGGAGGATAGGACCAGTGCCATTGACACTGTCAACACAGCACTCAAGCACATCAAGAAGGCACAGAAGGGCCGCCCTTCTGAGAAGGGCGGCTTCTCCCTCCCCGCCAAGCTGTGTACACCACTGCTATCTTCCCTTGCCGCTCTCTGCCGCACCTGCAACAGCGGCACCTTCTACGCTTGTGCCGCAGGGTCAGCCAAGGAGGGCCTACAGTTTGCGGCCACGCAGCCTGATGATACCGCCAATGTGCTCAATCAGCTGCAGCATCGGGGTGTGGGTGTCCCCATCAACGTCATATCTGACTTCACCTGGTTCATCGCTGACCGTGCCTCCCCCATGTACGTCCTCAAGGACGACACTCCCTTGCCAGAGAAGCTGCTTGCCCTACTCGATGTGGACTATGGGAAGTGTGAGGCGGTGCTTCTGTCTGTGGATCGGTACAGAGAGGGGCTGGAGCAGACAATCGCAGACAGCAAGTCCTGTGGTGTTACTGGTCTGAACCACAAGGCGGACTTCATTCTCGGCGAAGGGTGAGTGTATGACCATAGTACTATGCTAGTATTCATGATGATATACTTACTATCAGGTTTGCGATGGTGCTGACCGGGAGTGGGCTTACCCTCACTGTCGGAGATGACGAGACTCAGCGCTGGGACGTGCATGACTTGCAGCTGTTGGAGAATCAGGTGAGTAGTATTGTTGTGTATATACTGCACACCTTAGCGCTATATGCAGGAGATTCTCACACTCAGATCGTCTTTAGCTCCAACAACGACCCCGCTCCTATCCTGTTGCGCGACCTCCTGAGTACGTTCCAATATACTTTTGTATCAATTCATGAACACACACTAGTACTCACACCCAGAGAGAGCCGAGGAGATATGTTCCTCCGCGGCCGCCGCTCTAGAGTCCCTCACTGGTCAACGGGTTAGCAGACAGGTGACATTCACTGCCTGTCACGATCCAACTGGAGCCCGTGACGACATGCTCAGAAAGCTGAAGACTGTGTGTGAATCTCTAGAGGCTGAGATACAGGGGCAGTACCAGATCGCTGAGGCGCGGCGGGAGGACCCCACATGTGCCTATATGACCACCAGAGACATCATATCCTGCGAGAGGGTATTGGACGAGCGCATCCACAACCACCACTTTGCAGATATCTCCGCCTTCCAGGTGGAGGCCCTCCCGACCCCAGTCACCCTCACTCCCTCAGCGGTGAGGTCAGCTGTTGTCACAGTAGAGACTGTGCTTGATACCGTCCAGGTCCTCTGTCGCTCAGCGTCTTCCCCCATACTGAGTGTACGTAACGTGCACCTTGGTAGTGGTGAGTCCACTATCGAGGACATAAAGGCCCTTGTTGCTCATGCCGCAGCCTATACCGATGTGTGTCATGTAGTTGCCCTCCCCAGTCAGATGCCCCAGAGCGTCCAGGCCCAGATGTCCAAATACCTTAAGCCCAACTCTTCCCACCTGCCGGTTGTCTATGGTCCTATAGTACTGTGTGATGTCGCTGACAGCCCTGCAACGGTCTCTTTCAAGCACACAGCGGTAGACAGAGCATCCCTTGAGGGGCTCGTGGCTATCAAGCGAGCAGCAGCTGTTGCGAGGCGTGTTCTGCTGGTTACCAGTGCACATGCAGGGATGGGCAAGACAACTGCAGCAAGGCGCCACCTTGGGGACCACCACCACACTCTCCATGTGTCGGGACCTGCTCGCTACTCCACTCTGTGCAAGACTGTTCTCAACCAGCTTCAAGATGCCACCTCACCCTACAACCTACACATTGAGGTTGGCAGGCCGCTTGGAGATGGAGAGTACACTCCAGGGCAGTGGGTGGCGGAGAGTGCTGTGTTCTCCCTCCGCTGGCTTGGTGGTCTGAGGGGACCTGGTATAGTGGTACCTGCACCTCAGAAGGTGGCTGTGGAAGTGGCGTCAGACATTAGCAGTCTGGTTGAGACATATGCCGGTATCGTCGGTGTCCCTGCTAAGCAATTGGCATTCCCAACCACAAGTGACCAGTTTGCAGGTCAGTACGATACTGAGGCCTCTGTAGATGCGTACAGCGCTGCCAAGGCTCTCTACGTGCTGGCCAAGAACCAGACCGTCGATAACCTAGCTGATCTCTGCAACTGTGCACCTCGTGCCGACGTGCTGACACACGCATACAACACAATCTGCACAGGGGGACAGAACTCTTGGTCATCGGTTACTTCAGTGCTGCTTTCAATCAAGCCCACTCTGGAGCGCATTGGCCACTGCCCTCACTTCTGGACGTTTAAGGAGGACGGGAACATGGACCGTAACGCCTTGCAGGCTAGGTCTGAGGTGATTACCCAGGCCGTTGACTATGCCAAGCAGTACGGCATTGAAGCAGTGATGCAGACTGTGCAGTGTCAGAGAACAGTGATTGAGAACGGCCGCAGGGAGAGTGCGGTAGAGGGAGAGGTACAGAACGAGTACCGCGTTGGTTACGCCAACCTCAAGTGCACCTACATCACCATCGACAGTGACAATGCCCCTTACGCCTTCAGCTCCTCCAGCTTTGCATGGCCCAGCGCCTACCAGTCCATCCTCAGTATGTACCCAGACAGAGACAGACAGGGCAACCTGAACAAGGCTACCTCTGATACACTCTCCTCAGAGCAACACAAGCGTCGGCTCATTGACTTCTGCCTTGGGCCTTCAGCAGTGACGAGTGGTGCTAGCTTCCAGTCGAGTGTGGCTTCATACAAGTACACTGCTGATGCCGCTCTCAAGATGAGTATGCTACACGCTAAGGTGGATAGTGGGCAGCCAGTGGTTCTGATAGGCGACGGAGGCACAGGCAAGACAGCGCTTGTCACCACATACCTCGAGATGATGAAGACTCTCTCTCAGAGTGGGTCATTCGACTGGAGGGCCGAGACAGTCAATGCATCTACATCTGAGGATACTATTGAGTCTCTGTTTAAGAGCACTCTATCAATGGGGTCTGTGCAGAGATACGTCCTCTTCCTCGACGAGGTCAATGCCTCTCCATTCAGTACAGAGATCATGTCTGGGGTCCTAGCACGGCAGTTCCGTGGCACCAGGTTCCCATCATGTCTTAGCGTGGTTATGGCTGTCAATCCCCTTCGTACGTGCCACAAGGAGAATGAGATGCTCCGTAGCATGACACACAAGGTCCCCTACGTGTTTAGAGTCAACCCTATGCCAGAGGCAATGCTACAGTGCATGATTGACTTCGGCAGTCTCGCCCTAGAGGTACTTACCCTCAGACTCGTATCCATACTGCCATACATTTGACTTAGACATATATATTCTCTAACAATAGGATGAGGCGATCTATGTGACTCAGATACTCCAGTCCGCTCAGAGCGAGGACCCCGTCCTCGACATCACTGATGCTCTTATCAAGAGAGTGGTAGCCACCCACCAAGCTGCCAAGAGATGGTCAGAGGGATATTCCTTTGCAGTGTCTCTTAGGTATACATTTATGGCTCTATCCACTCAGGGCTCTATCTTCTATATGTGCATATAATATCCAGGGATGTAAATAGGTTCCTAAGCCTTCTCAAGGTGGCAAGAGTGGTCTTCACTACCCTTCTCTCCCGTCGTGGTGCTAGTAAGGCTGACGTAGAGTCCTTTGTTCTCCACCTCACGTACGTCCTGCGGATACCAGACCCCGTCCGTAGGGACAGTGTCATAGAACAGATGGGTTCTAGAGCAGGGGATGGTGTGGAAAGGTGCCAGCAGGAGTGCCTTAGGTGGCTGGATGAGGGAGCAACTACCACTAAGTCCTCTGATACGGGTGGTATTGTAATCGCCAAGAACGCCGCATACAAGGAGAATGCACCCGCTCTCCTCATGTGCGTGTGGGCCAAGGTATGTAGCTACATCTTGACCATCTTATAGCAGTAATATATCCATAGCTATTATGTACACTACTAACCCAGGTTCCAATCATCATCATTGGAGAGCCTGGTACCTCCAAGTCCCTAGCATTGAGAGTCTGCTATGAGTTCCTCTCCTCTGCTAAGAGGAACACCATATACCCTACCAGAGTGGTAGAGACAGTGTATCAGGGCACCACACAGAGTACCTCTAGCGCTGTAGACTCTGTCCACAGGGAGGTCCTATCCAAGGTTCCCAAGGTATGGGAAGTGGAACCGTGTAGTATAGTCATAGGATAGTATCCTAAGGATACTATGTATGTCGTGTCTTAACACGCAGGACAATTACCGTGTAGTATAGTCATGGGATACTATATCGTGTAACATTTAGGACAATTCCGGCACCATCACCCCCCTCTTTGTCTTTGATGAGCTTGGTCGTGCTGCTCAGGCCCCTGGTAACCCTCTTAAGGCGCTGCACTCTATCCTAGAGCCTCATGGCGGACAAGAGAACCTGACCTTTGCCTTTGTTGGACTCTCCAACCACAGCATCGACTCAGCACCTACATCTAGGGCACTGGTTCTGTACAGGTACCGACACTCTTCTCCTGATCTCTGACACTGACTGCGATGTTGTACTGTACTCACTACCAGGCTTGGCACCGATGAGGGTCTTGCTGCCACTGTCAGGCACCTGCTACATGGAAAGGTCTCCGATGGGCAGGCAAACACGCTGGCACGCTGTCACTCTGCCCTGATACAGAGTATGAACCATAGGCTCAGAGGAGAGATTGGCAAGTCCATCTTCGGACTCAGGTACACGATGTAAAACTGACTTTGGCTTTACTATCCACTAACCCTGCAGAGACGTGTACTTCCTGGCCCACCGTGCTCTAGCTGAGGGTAAGGTTGGTATCACTGATCCAGGTGCTAGGGCTCGTGCACTAGTTGCCAGGTGCTACAGTATAGGGTACGCCAGAGAGAACAGCGACCTATGCAAAAACATGGTCGATGCTACACACAGAATCCTAGCCACTCTCAGTGCTGCACACACACATTCTAGGCACAGACCATTCTCCTCGTGGATACGCTGGCGTGGCGGCAGGGGGGAGATTGTCAAGACTAAGGCTGATGAGTGCACAGCCTACCAGGCACTCAAGGACGCCCTTCAGGATACACATGAGTGCGCTAGGTGGGCACTATCCATAAACACATTATATTGTAGGTTCTTAATATCTAACAGCAGGTACCTTTTGGTCCAGACAGAGTCTCCAGAGCTTATAGTGGAGGCGATGCAGAGAGACGAGAGGCTGTTTGCAGAGTCCAGCAGGGGTATTGATGTGCTCAGTGGGTCCCACTTTAAGGGTGATACCGGGGTCAGCAACTCCATTGAGACACTGTCGGCACTCATTGATGGGGCTAGACGGGGAAGGTACTTTCACTGCAGTGATATTGAATCTCATTCGGACTCACTTCAGGGTTGTGGTGCTGGTGTCGCAGCAGAGAATCCTGGACTCTCTCTATGACATGCTGAACAAGAACTACACGAAGCTTAGCAACAAGGGAGAGACCTCCATGTCATGCAGGTATGTAAATGAGTGTGTTCTTATACTGCTATATAGCCGTTCTCCGTCTCACATCAGAGTATCACTCGGCAACTGCGCTGACAGTTTTGTGAGAGTCGCCCCTACCTTCAAGCTTGTCATCTGTCTCTCCGCTGCTGAGGTTGCCGCAGAGGAGCCCGCTCTACTGCAGAGACTAGAGAAGATCAGGCTGGACATACAGGATATGGGTGAGGCTGGGAAGGCTGAGAGGACTGTGCTCCTACACGATGCCAACCAGGCTGCCCTGGCAGAGATCCAGCGTGTTGTGCCACGGCTGGGTACTGTCCAGCAGATACAGGATGGACTTCTGTGGCTTCATTCCACCCAGAGCACCCAGAGTGACACAACAGACATCATGGGTCTCGCTTCCTACCTTGTTCCCCCTGCTCTCCTGCTCCAGCACATTCTACACGATTCAGTCAGACGCACAGCCCGCACTCTAGAGTCACAGTCTTCACTCCTTGATGGCTCTATATTCCATGGCTGCATGGACGTGCTAGACCTCATCCGGATGCTACTTAGAGAGAGGAATGAGCAGCATACCACTCTGGCTGGGGTTCCAGTAGCCCTTTACAGACGGGCTCTAACTGAAAATATAAGTGACGTTGGGGGGTCTCTTACCGACCTTGTGTGTGCTGGAAGGGACATAGGGGTAGCAATGACTACCATGGGGGTGTATGACTATGAGACACAGGAGAAGTTCATGGACGCTGTCGACATGGTGCCAGAGGGAGATGTCGTCGTCTGTCACCTCGGTACGGCCACTGAATTCATACCTCAGGTGCAGTCCATTCTGATGAGGAGACAGGGCCTCAGTGTGATTGCTGTGGATAACACCACTGACACCAACTCAATCAAAGTGGGAGTTGCATCTGGAGTGTGTGTAGTGGACTGCCTAGTCAAACCAGACCTCCCGGTTACCTTCAGCCCCCAGCCTACCTTGAATCTCTCAACTACCCCGTCTGCCGTTGCAGACATGGCTGATCGGGGACTCAAGAGACTCATTGAGGCATCGCTGCAGAGAGGCCTTCACCTGGCTCTGGCTGATATACGCGACGGGCAGACTACCCTCTCTCCTTCCAGGGCTAGAACAATGGCTACGTTTGTTAGCACTCACAGCGCCAAGATTGCCTCACTGGCACTCAGTCACGTTAGAGCCACACTAATGGCAAGACACGGTACACGGGGCCTCGTCACACTTGACATACTGAGGCGGTACTCATCTCTAGTGCAAGCTACTGAGGACGTCCTCATGACCTCGACAGCACATGCCCTAGTACCATTACTCAGAGTACTGGCCTCCAGAGGCCTACTAGAGGGGCACCTTGCAGTAGAATCGGACTCTCGTACTGCCTTCATGTACGCTGATGCAGTCAACACTGCTTTGGCGACCCAAGTACAGAGCGAGTGTACCACTGACATTGTCAAGCACTCCTTAGACATGACTGGAGTGACTGCAGATGATATGAGGGCGGCACACTTCCAGCAGAGTGACGCTTCCCACATCCTAGCCCCTCTTGTACCCTGTGACATGTCCGGTGTACCCACTCTCCTGATCAACGCGGTTCGCACCACCCTCTTCAACAGCCTGGACCTCCCACACGACTTGAGCAGGATGTCAGAGGCTGTGCCGTTCTGTGTACGGCGTGCAGTGGAGGCCCTAGAGGAGTCTTATCATGATGAGGTGGAGCGGGAGACCCTGCCTATCCTCTGTAACATTGTTCTGTCTCAGCTCTCTCTGGGTCCCATCAGTACCTCTCAGCAGGGCCTAGAGGCTGCCGTGCAGGCAACTCTTGTATGCATGTCCCCTTGTGGAGAGGACACCTCTTCCTTTGAGACCCTCTCTCAGATGCTGGAGTGTGGTATCACATACATGGGCAGTGAGTATTCCAGGTTCGACGCATGCACCCCCTCAGGAGCTGTTGCCCTCTCCAAGGACCCAGCAGAGCTACACGATGCACTGGTGAGCGTGGTAGGAGACACTGCCACCCAAAGCCAGAGACTGGCCCTATTGCCCATTGGTGACATTGGAGACAAGGACTATATGAGTGTGTGTTCCATCACTCCACCAAGAGTCGAGGATACCCTTGCCTGTGAGGTCTTCACAGCACGTCTCTGTACTGACGTTGGGGTAACACAGCTATTATCAGACACCAGACGGATAGACACTGGCCTTTCGCTGATGTTATCCCACCACGCCGAGCAGGTTCTGTGTGGTGATACTTCAGTCCTGTCTGGAGCTGGTGCTACAGGAAACGACGTCCTCTCCCGTGTAGCTTCAGTGCTTCAGGAGGACACTCTCACTGTAGGGTGGGCCGTGGCTGCTGCTGTGTTTAGACATCTCGCGGTACTCGCCTGCAGCGAGACTCCCACTGGTCTCTCCCCTGAGGCCCTCTCTAGCTTCTTCAACACCAACAGGCTATGTCAGATGGCGTTTGTGTGGCACAGCTACCAGGGCAGAGACACTCAGACAGAGTGGGTGGAGAGGCGGGTGGCAGCAGTGCTCGGAGTGACTGCCGCAGCAACCATCTTTGTGGGTAGCTATCAGCAGCGCTACAGGATGACGGGGGTTGTGGACTGGGCACTTATGTGCCTACCAGCCTTCGGTGGAGACGCAGTCAGCAACCAGAATGACCTCTCCCTCTTCCGCCAGCAGCTAGTGTGTGCCACTAGTTCTGACGCTGAGGCAAGTGTAGCTATCCCTGAGAGTGTCTCTCAGCTCTATGAGTATGTTGGTATAGTGGGACTTGCAGCCCTCGGTGAGGTGGCTGGATGGGACACCACAAACTCTGATACCATTCTTCATGCTGTAGTGTCGACTCCTGACGACTACCTGCTACCCTTCGAGTGGCTCAACTCAGTATACGCCACCAACACCTACACGAGAGATGATCGTGTCATGGAGCAGGACGATACCGCCACTAAGACTACGGTGCGTCGGTGTCGTGGCTGCGGGTTCACTGGGTTCGTTGGTAACTGCGGTGCTCATGACCATAATAAGATACCAGGAGGTTATGGGTTCCGAGAGTGCCCCGGCCCCGATTGTCACTTAAAGTTTACAGAGCAGAACACCACTGCAGTAACAATGGAAGCAGAGCCACCCCGCTCACCTAAGTCTGATAGTGTATGGGCCGGAGATGTAGAGAGTGGGTTCGTGATTGACGCTGATGTAGCATCTCCCACGGAGGCATCCTTCCCCTTCACTCGCCACATGCAGCAGCACCCCAGGGAGACAGTGTTTGTACGCGGTGTGTTGGCTGCGCTTAGTCTCCAGGAGAGAGTGCGAACACACACCTACCAGAACATGTCTGTGGAGCTTAGAAGGACGCTTGTACAGAGGGTATCGGCGGCAGTGACAGAGTTTGGTGATGCCCTGCTCCCTCTTATACGCCGCGCCTCTGCTACTCTTCAAGGGCTACCCGTATTCTCTGATGTATCTGCTAGATACAACCAAGAGGCCTCTCTCTGTCAGACCCTTGCTCTGGCTGATGGGGGCCCACCTGTCCACAGCGCAGTATCAGGAGAGGACACTTCAACCGCCTTCCCCTTCACACCTGCACAGGCGGTCTCACAAGACCAGAGGCAAGACTACGTCAGCCTCTTGTCCCCACAGGAGCCTCGCCCCCTTCTCCTCGGCGATTCCTCTGCAGCCCATACTGGAGGTGACACTATGCGGTCATCAGACCATGCAGCAGCGTGGTGTGGTGCACTTGTGCTGCTGCCCCAGGTCCTAGCCCTACCCAGGGTGGTACTGAGACCTCTCTGCAGTCTTGCTCTTACTGTCGACGACGAGATTCTAAGGCAGCCACTTAGAGAGGTGCTGAGCAGTGTGGGTGCCGATATAGTGGCTGCAGAGTCCGCAGTTCAGGCGTGGAACGCAATGGCACGTTCATTCTCCCTCCATAACTGTCCGATCCGTATAGACTGTACGCGTCTGGTCAGCCTTCCAGAGATATTTGACGATGTTACCTTAGGTGAGTTCCTGGCCATGTTAGAGGATGTCAACGGGGTAGGGTCAGAGGGTGCAACGCCACTCTCCACCGTGTTGTCCCTGTTGATACGCCAGCACAACGCCATGGTGCAGACATGCCTTCAGGAGCTGGGTGTGTGCAACCTGAACCTACACAGAGTCAGTTCTAGTGCCTACTCACTACGTGACATACCGCCACACCTTGACAGTCACTCAGTGGAGCCAGTCCCCGCACTCTCTAAGCAAGCGTCAGAGATGCTTTCAGGAGCCAGGGTACTCTCAGCCTTACCCTCCCTGGTACTGATTGATGAGAGTGAGAAGCCATTGAAGATATCCAAGCCCGCTCTCACTGGCTGTCTGCAGTGGGTACAGGATTATGAAGACCAAGGAGATGTGGTGGTGAAGGTGCCTCCCCTCCGTGATGCACTGATTACTGCCGTCAACAGCATACCACAGGAGCATGTGAGCAGAGCCGTAGTGGCTTGCCTCACTGCGCAGGATGCGGTATCAACTACCGCTAGGCAGGATCAGGATTCTCAGAGTACATTGAGGGAGTTCCTCGACTCCTGTGGTGTATCTCAGCACGTCAGTGTTCTGGAAGAGTACAAGCTGCTCGGGATACAGGTCCGGCAGGTGCTGAGGCTATCCTCAGCCCTTCAGGCCAGGCTAGAGTGGAGTGACATAAGGGCTGGGCTGCGCCCTGTCACTGATACCTGGACACGGGAGGAGACACACATGGCCCTATCACGTCTCTCTCCCAGTGACAAGTCGATCCTCCAGAACATGCTGAAGGTTCTGGCCTATCGTGTAGAGCAGAGGTTCATGAACCAGGCTGTCTCTACTGTCAACTACTGTACTAAGTATGAGCTGACTGAGTGTGGTGCTGTCGTTCGTGATGTGCTAGATGCAGTACACTTTGGGGCCCTCGTATCGTACTTTGCATAAATTGGAGACAAACCCAGAATAGGGAGTAAGAAGTGTCCTTTAGTACGGTATATGATCAAGCTCATTTCATGAAGTTATTCATGAGATTACGATAATCTCATCAATGATAATCATTATCAAAGAAATAGAAGCTGGCGCATTACGTGCCAATAGTTTGCATTATATCAGACTGGTTTCTCCCACAATCATTTGATATATATACAATAGAGTACTCTCTATAGGCTATATGTAGCAGAACATAGGTTCTCAAACACAAGAATAGGAGATTCTCAGCCTGAGATTCTGAATCTCAGGTCGAACAGAAAGAGCCTCTATTGAGTGCAGTGCTGATTTCAAGGGTTTCTGGAGGGTGGGAAGGGAAGAGGGGGAAAAGAGTACATTTTGTGGTTGAAACACCACTCCACTGAGTCACCGGCGGTGACAGAGCGGTTCCTCTGATATGTACTGGGTATATGCTACATATACTGTTTGTGTCTCCACCTTCCCCCTCCCACTCCATCGCACTTGTCTTCTAGCCCAAAATCTGGATGATGGGTAATCATATGTGGATACCGCGGCTTTCGAAGAGGGTGTCAACTATCTCGGCGACGGTGGGGTTAGGACCCATTTTAGTAGCTGCTCTCTGAGTACTCAACATAGGCATATTAGTAACTGAGTACTTTGGTGGCCTGAAGTAGAGAGTAAATAGTGTTATCGGTCAGAGGTATACAATATCTAAACTATTAATTTACCACATTTTATGATTATTTTATATACTGTACGATCATGGAACGAGAATGAGTTTTCATTGCTCGATGGATGTGGCTGCCGGGCTGATAGCGAACACTGTATAATGGAACCAAAAGGTTACCTAAGTACCAAACAGCAGTAATTCTAAGGGCTATTGGAATTGGAGGAGGGGGGGGGGGGATCGACTTAGTTAGAGTTCAAGTTCAGTGATAGAGAGTAGATCTACTATCTACTTCTAATATCTATTCTTCATCTGCTCCTTGATATACGCCAAATTGTAGGCATGGATCTCATTTGTCAGCAGTACAGTACTTCGGAAATGCCTAGACTTACGTCTCTCCTTCATAGTGGCCCAAAACCTAGCACATTGTGCTGAGACAGTAACCTGATCCTAGGGAGTGAGGAAGCTCAAAGGAGAATACTATTAGTCTTACTGTTGATAATGATGCATCTGACAAGTGTGTACCTCCCGTGTTAAGGCCCTTTTATGTAGGTGAGGGGGCTCAAAGGAGAGGTATACACAAAGAGACTCAGAGCACAAAAGAGAGAGTGTATGACTATTTATATGTACCTCCCCTGTCAAGGCCTTGTACTCACTGAGAGTCGATACAGAGAGAACATCTGGGGATGCGGGCTGGAGATGAGAGAGTAAGAGAGAGGACAAAGACAGGAGATATCTTGCACAGGTATTCAATTCCCATACTCACTGATACGATGTATTAGAGAGAGAGGGGGGGGGGGATGTCCAACCTTCCGCAGGGGCTTCTTCTGATTGTTTGGGAGTCCCATTGCGGGATAAGTCAAAGGTGGTTTGATATATAGATCACTAAGAAAGAGAGAGGAGAATGGGCCATGTTAGTGTATTAGAAGTTGAGACCCAGAGTCTGGTGACCAGACTGGGGACCAGTCCTATCATGTACTTCCTTGGCTAGGAGTCCCAGCTGCTTCAATACTTTGGTAATATTTGTTGATACCTGAATAGAAAGGATATACAGCATGATAGTTCTGGGTGAGAATGTCTAACAGAGAATGAGACACGAGGGGTGTATACACAATGCAACCGTTAAATCCACGCTTCTCCCAACAAGATAACAAATGCTATCTATATATTAGGATCACTTGAATGTCAAACTATCGACAAATACATAGGATACACAACAACGATACCACACAGTGAGCACCGGTACTGATACTCACCCTGCGTAACACCTCCAGCAACCCACATACTATCAACGGTCTGCCAACTAACCCTGTCCTACTTGGAGAATGGGAACACTGCCTTCCCGATGTGTGACCCCTCTACCGCGTAGAATACCCCTCTTACTACCAGCAGTGCCTGAAGGTACTCATGCATGGCATCTGCAGAGACAAACTTTGTCTGACTAGCAACACTTAAAACCTGTCTACACCAATCTGGAATAGAATCATCTGCTACGTTCCGGTCCTTGTGAATGAACTTGAGCACTCTAGTCACCTCACCCCTATCTACTAGCAGCTGCACAGTGCGGGCATTGACATGTCTCAAGCTAGAGCTACACACGCCCAGGATCTCTGTCCAGATACGTGGCGTGAACACTATATCAGTCACCCTCGCAGAGTGGTAGAGAGACCCGGTAAAGACAGCCATCTCTGCTTCCACAGAGTTCGTTACCTGGCAGTTGAATGAAGTATTACAGCTTTGCAACTGCTAAGAGTATCCGGCACAGGGGTAGCTAGGGAAGGAGCTGTCGGGATATATATGCAGAGAATGTGTACTGTAGACTCTAGATATAAATACCAATTTCAATAATAGACACAAGCATTTCAAATATATTTGAATACCTCAGACTGTAGTCCTTTACAGTGCACTGGCTCACTACAGTGTATGAACAGAGGAACCATGGTGCATCCCTCTCTCTAACAGAGACACAAGATGCAACAGAGTGTGGACATTGAGCTGTTTGAGGTTGACAACATACGTGTGGGCACCTTGTACACTCACGTGGTCAGTGCGGGTCACAACTCCGTGATAGCCTTCACAGACCCCTTTAACTCAGATGGACTATCCCACACACTGGAGTACGAGTTTCTGGTCCGTGAGGGGTTTGGAACACGCTTCCACCGAGAGAGGGAGACCCCGGAGCAGTTCGGGACAGACGTGTCACGTAGAGATTCGCCGATCAGACACCGCATGTGCCGGGACCCGCTGCGGATGCCTACGAGATAGCACGGGTAGGAGGCTTCGTCTGCGTTTGTGGGTCGCACAGAAAGAAAGAGTATAAGTATCAGCCCTGGGGCATCCACAGCATTCAGGTACACTGTCGTATTAGAATGAGAGGTTATTAGTGACTCCAACAGTATCTCTATATATAATGATGGTGCTGAGTCAGCAGTCAGCTGAGTCAGCTGAGTCAGCTGAGTCAGCTGAGTCAGCAGCTGACACATCTTACACTTATACAGGTGCTAGACCTAAGCACTAGAACCTGAAAGGAAGCATCCCTTCACTCTGGTGATGGTACTCCCGCCAAAGGGTTTGGGAGGGGCAGTATGTTATCAGACCTCCGGCTTGTGGCCCTCGAAGACCGACTGGTAATTCTCAAGGGCGGATACAAGCGTAAGTACTATCTGGAGGAGGAAACGGATCCTGCTGTTAGGGTGTGGATCCTTGATCCAAACCGGGGGGCTGTCAACCAGTACTCTCCAGAGGGGAGAGGTGGTACCGCCCCGCTACTTAGGACACTCAATTGGGCGGCGGTGGTTGATGATCGCATCTACGTTCAGTCTGGGTTAGTGTTGCACTCTCTGTCTCTTTCTACTGGATGGAGGAGAGAGAGGGAGCTGCCACTACTGTATTGCAAGTCGGTGTCTATTCAGGTACCCTATACACGAAAACCTCTGAGAGTATGTAGCTACAATCGTCGGCGATGGTTCTGGATACTCACAACAGGTCCTGGGACGCCTGATCGTGTGCCTGTCATTCGTGCACCAGGAGCTGTCTGGTCATGTGGACACTAGACACTGTGTCTCTAGAATGCACTGTGATAGGGTTTCCGGACGTACCTTGCAGTGAGACACCTTACTCTTCGAGCGCCAATGGTGTTTCTGTAGCTCCCATTGAGGCAACCCAGTGTCTCTGCCATCTCTCCGATGTCAAGAGGAATCTCTCTCTCATCTCCTTCTGTCCCTCCCTGCTCTACTCCCACCACATCGTGGGCTGGGCAGACGCAAGGTGTGACGAGCGGGCTGGGACGCTGGAACTCGAGGACGAGTATGTCTCTGCACTTTAGACTCATCTTGAGAGAGAGAGGGGATTGAGAGAGAGGCAGTCGACGATGCAGCTGAAGATCAGTACAATGAGCAGTACTCAGAGGACGACTGGTACAACGACTCGGTGTCGGAGAGATGGTAGATCCGGGAAACAATCTTCGATCAATAGCAACACTTTCAGTGTTGGCTCTGAGAAACAGGACGAGGTAACAAATGGACCCTTGCTCCATTTAGTTGTTTCGGCATCCCCACACATATCAGTTGGCACTTGAAGTTCAAGATATAACCTCTACTAGCACACCCACAAGTACAATTCCCACAATCAACCCAGTGGCTACCCGGTACAAAAGCCAATAGTGAGTCCAGTATAAAAGATATATAGATGGAATTCCCTCTCCTCGTGTGCATACCATAGACGATGGACCACAGTGAGATGGGCTGGGGACACCAGAAGACACACACGCCAGAGTGTCAGCTGCCTATACACGGGGTCACGCATTACCTTACTACCTTTGATGGATGAACTAGAGTGTATAGTGTCTTCCACCATTTGAAATGGGGCCCATTTCCCTCAACGCCAGCATCTAGATTCCCACACCGGCCCCTTTAATGTCTCAACCTAGAGTAACGAGAAATGTCCAGCTCACTGTAGCATTACAGCCTGATAAGTTCTGGCATGTGAAGATACACGCATCAGTCAATTAGTAGGAACATCATTGACTGTCAGGGTGATACTTATCATTTCTCAGCCAGTCCCACTAGGGGGGGGAAGGGAGATGACTCCTCTCAGAGGAGTGTCATCAGTTGTTGGAGAATAGGAACAATAGTGAGCCATGCTCCCCCGATGGCATCTCTGTGGCACTTTCCACTTCATAAACACCTCGATGACTGTGTGTTGGGGGGGGGGAGTATGCTTTAATCTACAAAAGCAGTAGAGAGCTTCTTTACCTCAATCTATGTACTACATCATATACCTCATAAGCCTCTCGACGACAATGTTGTCGTATTCCTTAATCTCGTTGATCAGCAACGCTGTTCTTCGAATGTCTGAGTCAGACTCTGACTTACAGTCCCCGGTCTTGAGTCTCTCCTTTACAGTCCGCCAGAACTCAGTAGCTTGGCGCCATATTGTGGTCTGATCCTAGAGGAGTGGGGGAGCGCAACGGAGAAGACTGAGCTTCAGAGTAGAAAAGAGTGTATGACTACTATTGTGTACCTCCCATGACAAGGCCTTGTACTCACTGAGTGTCGATACAGAGAGAAGGTCAGGCGACGCGGGCTGAGGATGAGGAAGCATAGGAACCAGGAATAACCACGAAAGGGTATACTAGTATAAGCAATGGAACGGACTCAAATTGAGTGACTTGAGGTACTCAACCCTAATGATGTATACACTCATATTCACTCAGAGAATAGATTATATATGGATGCGGTTCCAACCTCAGGCAAGGACTTATTCCCTGCATTAGGGCTCCATCCTGAGTAGCTCAAGCTGAATAGACCACAAGAGAGGAGCCCATTCAAAACCACACATATCTGTTTTTCCTCCAACCATATCTAAGGGTCCAGACGACGGTGGTCGCAGATCTAACTCTGGAACTACCTCTCCTGTCATCAAGATATATATGGCCAAGCACTCTCTTGCCACCAAGAAGGAGGGATCTCAAGTCCAGTCTAAGGGGGTGTGCAAGAGGGAGAAGGCGGATCAGGAACCACCCGCTGCCCATGTCACTCTAGCAGAGTATGAGAGAGGTATGGGTGCACTTATGGCAGATCTGAAGAAGTTGGTAGACGGGCTTAATGAAGTCCGGGTGCTAATGAAGCGTAAGGAGGCAGAGAAGCTGGCACGCGAGAAGGTGAAAGAAGAGGAACGGATAACACAAGAGGAAGACCAAGAGGGGAAGGAATAGAATGCCTGTTTTGTGTCTCTGATAGCGAGGTCACTCTCTCTCCCGGCCTAGAGCTGTCCTCTCCAGTTTCGGACACTAGTCTAGGACCCCCCCCCCCCCCCCCCCCCCCCCCCCCCCCCCCCCCCCCCCCCCCCCCC
>BDIP01000284.1:0-18755 GCA_003568945.1 Kipferlia bialata
ATATATATATACCTGATGCCTCCAACAACGATAAAGGGTTCAGTCTCTCGGTGGATGGGATGGACAGTCTCTTGCTGCGGTTGTGAGAGGGGCGCTGGGGGGTCTTGTCCCTGAAAGATTAGAAAACACAGAGGTACTAGCAATACAATATGCTGGGGGGTCTTGTCCCTGAGAGGTGTGAACAGCGATTAGATATGTTGGTGAATCATATTATACCAATTATCATTGTAAGAATATGGAATTTCTACTCTATATACACATATGTTGGGGTCTTGTCCCTGTGGGAACAGTATTTAGAACAGCCAAGATGCACATGAATGAATAGTTATGTACCTAGACCCAAATGGCGACCAGCCACTGACAGACATTCTCCTCTGGTCGATGTCGGTTGTCTCTTCAGAGGGACCATACCTAGTGTCAGTGTCATATATATATATAAATATATATAGATGATATACATATAGAGCCCACTGATACTGACCGAGGTCATCCTCGATGGGGTGAAAACATGGATGAAGTATATACATTGCTATACACACTGTTGCTATTGATAGCACTACATACCATTGAGTGGTGTCTGGCACCCTGTATGTCTCTCTCTCTCTCTCTCTCTCCCTCTCCCTCCTAGTCACCGATGGGGTCGGGAAGGGACGCCCAGTGTCGGAGTCCTTGACCAGGGACATGACCTGGGGTGTTAATTACTAGTATATATAATATTTAAATGTATATAATAATAAAATGTGTGTATATATATGTGTATGTGAATATATGTGAGTCCTTGACCAGGGACATGACCTAGGAATCAATACTAGTATATGCACAAGATATATGAAAAATGTCGTATATATACATATATATATGAGTCCCTGACAGGACCATGACCTGAGTGTTATATACACAACATGTACTTGCCCAGCTACTCAAAGTATATACATATCAATACAAACACTCTTACCTGCTTCAACAGATGGACGTATGTATTGAATGCATCTATCAAGGGATATATATATTCATGTATGCTAAATGTATACCTCGTCTCTCATCTGCTTCACCAGATGTATTATATATATTGTAATAAAATACATTTATAAATATAATTATATTGTATTATATATATATTTATCAGATGTACACGTCCGTTGAATGCATCACTCAAGACATTGACACATCTGTCATACGTATCTAGTGTAGTAAATCACTAAACCATATCTTACTTGTTTTAACAGATGTACATATCCATTGAATACATCACTCACAAGGAACACATCTGTATACAATACAATATACATGTACCTATATATATAGTAGTACACTAAGATACCTGTTTTAGTAACTGCACACATCCATTGAATGCATCACTCACTAGCGGGGGCAGGGGGTTGCCAGACATCAGCTGGGGTTAGTATATCGGTAAATAAATAATAGCAGATGGTTAATGTATACGTGTAATATACACTCTACTACATGGGGCAGGGGGTTGCCAGACATGAGCTGGGGTCAGTATATAGGTCAATATATATAGGTAAATACATTAAGAAGACCGTAAGTGTATATATGCATAACATATAAGGGCAGGGGGTTGCCAGACATGAGGTGATGTTAATATAAGACTGCAAGAGTGTAGACTGAGAAAGTGCATAGCGTGTAAATAAACACATATACACTAAACGTCGTAGCTATCAGGGGGGTTGCCAGACATGAGCTGGGGTTAGTATAAAGGTAAATACAAAATATCTATGTATATACTTCATATATTATATGTTCAATACATACCTCTGATACCACTGCCCCGTGTAGATGTGTCAGTGTCTGGTGGCCATCCAGCACAAAGCACGTCAGGATATGCCTAAGGGTTATATGTATATATAACCTACATAATGTACTACATATATACACTATATATATACAAATCATTGTCTGTTGGCCATCCATGCCTGCAAATAAGACAGATTAAGAAACATATATAATATACTATGTACTATGTACTATGTACTATGTATATATGTATAGCAGGTCAGGATATGCCTCAGGGTAAGACAGATTATACTACATATATAATATACTATATACTATGTACTTTACATACATATATAGCAGGTCAGGATATGCCTGGCAGTCAGATAGCTATATATATATTTGTGGATGTGTATAGAAAGAGAGAGAGTGGCCACTCAGAATGTGTCAAAGGAGTACACATATTTGCACTATATGTACATATTATACTATGACTATGACTTATAGAGAGAGATTACCTGGTAAGTGGGCTGGACAGAGAGAGCACCATCGGAAACAGCTCCTCTCCCTCCCCCTCCCCCTCCCCCTCTCCTCCTACCCCGACACGTATATCTATGCTGCTCTCTGTGGGTGTGAGGGGTGGTGGCAGGGCCTCTCTCTCCCCCTCGCTCTCACTCTCTGACAGCCTGTTACCCCTCTCCAGATGGTCCCTGTCAAATGTACTAGACACACTCCCCTCCCTTGAGAACATCCGAGTCTCAGTGGCAAAGAGAGCGTCACTGGTCCTATTGATTAGATGGTATCAGTATCAGTGAATACATATATATACATATATATATAGAGAGAGAGAGAGAGGGAGAGAGAGAGGGGGAGAGAGAGGACGAGAGAGAAAGTTCACTGAATGAGAGGAAGTGTCTCAGTGGCAAAGAGAGCGTCGGGTAGGTGGAATGTCCATCATATATATATCATACACTCTTAATACCTCACACACAGCAGAGTCAGCTGTCCAAAGAGGTGTGTGTGATATATACATACCTCACGCATAACAATGCCAGCTGTCCAAAGTGGTGTGTGATGGATGGTGACACCCTAGGGACAGAGGCAGAGGGGTGTCTGGGACTGTCACCCGTAACAGACCGGGCATGCGAGTGGATGCCGGTCTGATGGTTAGAGAACAATATACACCCATATATACAGAAGGAGGAGGGGATGGGGGGGGACAGACCGGGCATGCGAGTGGATGCCGGTCTAGTGGTTAGATAGAGGTGCAAGCATGTCTAAGCGTAGAAGTATAACACAAGATACTACATATATTGAAGAGGGGGGGGGGGGGTGACAACATATATTCACACTCAACTATACACTACACAGGAGACCCACACATATGCCAATCCTCCCTCAGCAAGCAAGTAGCGGTATAACCCAAGTACACACAATGTGACATGGAGATACATACACAATATCGCCCTTCACATGCCTCTCCTTTACACTCATACACCTCTCAACTCACCAGAATGTCATTCAGAACGTCCCGCATGGGACTACGCTAAAGGAACTAAGTCAATACGCTACTATCCCTATAGCCTCTGCAGTGTAAATAGGCTGTGTCAAATCACACAGGTGAGCTGATTGTTTTTTGCTCCATAACTACACCCTTTGTATACCATCAAGAAACAACACATAAAGGGTCTGGTGCCACAGTGCTTTCTCTAAGAGACAGCTGAAGACTCCGAACCCAGGCTAGTGTTGCATAGCGTGTCACGCTGAGTGTGTGATATGGCTAGAAGAGCACCGCCAAGACCGAACAAGACGGCATTCAGGAGGTGAGTGTGCACTTGTGATGCATTGATTGAAGGCTTGATTGATATACAAGTCATAAAGTGAAAGGTAGTGTAGAGGGGGGAGAGGGCTGAGAGACAGAGGGGGAGGTTCAGCGTGTGTGAAGATGTCTGGTACCTGAGAGGAGCACTTCCCTTCTTCTAGTACTTCCATCTGCCGTCTCTCTATCCCACCTAGTAAACTTCCATCTCTCTATCATTTTCTGCTGCCTAGTGAACTGTGTCCCCCCCCCCCCCAACCCCTATGGACCCCTACTCCACTATTATATGACATCCTTACGTGTGTGTATGTAGATTGAGGGCCACTTGATCTACCTCACCAACTGTCTCCTGCTGTCTCTCTCTCTCTGTCAGGCTGTCTCTCTATCTCTCCGTAACACCATTCTCACCCAGCCCTAGGGACCCCTTCAAATCTAAGCTTAGCACCGTCCTTCTATATGTTTTACTATTGTACTTCTATATTATTTGGATATTTGTCTTTATGTATTCATATTCTAAGTCTATGTCTTACACTCAGCCCTGTGGACCCCTCTAACTCCACTGCACTGACGGCACCAAGGACACCACAGGTACATGAGTATATGTATATATATATATATATATATATGTGTGTGTGTGTGTGTTTCAAGTTATTCGTCAGTCATCATCCCCCCCCCCCCCTCACTCTTCTAGCTCTGCCTATCTATATGTATATATATAAGGTTTATATCTCGTTGATCCCGTGGTCATGCCAATATCCACAGCTATATTGTAAATATCTAAACACAAGTAATAATCAGTGTTATCGTTTACTTCCACAGTACCTTCTGTGCCTGTGTGTATATTACTATTAATTAATCATATATCTCTATCTCTTAATTATTAATTATATATCTCACCTCGGCGCCCCACCCGTATCATATATGTGTGTTTCTATATATGAGTCATCATTGTATTTATTACTTCCATAGTACCTTCTTGTGCATATTTGTTTCTCACCTCAGCGCCCCACCACCCGCGTCACTACACCATCGAGGCATGGCAGCACATCTAGGAGGTGAGTATATATATATATATATATATATAATATATTTGTGTGTATATATTCAAGTAAATGTGCATATAAATGAGGAATATATATATGTGTGTATGTGTGTGTATGTATACTACCCCATCGAGGCATGGCAGCACATCTAGGAGGTGAGGGTGATTATACTTTTGTATATACTCTCTAGAGTAATTATTGGCATATGGGAGTTAACCCCTTCAGGTGCCCTTTGCACATAGTATGTATATGTTTACACACCCACATAATCATGTTATCATATATCTACCATGTAATCATTATATATAGACATTCCCACCCGTCAGGCGTGCCTCCTCTGCCCAGATTATGTATATATATATTTATATATATCTCCCTTTGTTAGGTGTGTATTTATGTATGAAAATACAATACAATACATTTGACTTACTTATGTTTATTCCATCCCACCCTTCAGGCGTGCCCCCTCTGCCCAGAGTCCCAACCCACTGCTGGCATCACCAGGTACTACTATACAGATGATATATACTCTATGGGGTATTATATACATATATATAGTTATGTGTATCCCAACCCATTGCTGGCATCGCCAGGTAGCCTATGATTTTTTGGATATGGATAATAATGAATACTTCTGTAATATCCCGGAAGATACTACTGTGTGAGTCCCAAGCAACTGCTGGCAGCACCAAGTACTAATAATCTCTTTATACATGCATATATGCGATGGCTTACCTAACGTCTGATCCATTAGTTATTGTCTATATTGTATTATCCTTGTCCATCTAACCCCCCAGCCGTTGATGTGATTGGGGGCATGTCCACCAACAAGCCATTCCACAAGCAGACAAGGTACGTATATACAGTGTTATCCATATATTGTAATCATATGTACTAACGAGGTCTTCCACAAGCAGACAAGGTACACAGATACATGCAGTCATTCATCAATACTTCCTTCATTAGTAATCATGTGCCATTATTCTAACACCAGATGCTGTAACTCCTTCCTCCGGTTCTTCAGCATATGTACTTACTCATTATATAGGTTAAGTATATACCCTCGCTTAGTGAATAGTTGTAACCCAAGGTGCTGGGACTCCTTCCTCCGGTTCTTCAGCTCCAGACTGAGTATACAGTATTATATATGTCTATATTTATGCCAGTATTGTTCCCCTATATATACCTCTAACCCCAGGTGCTGGGACTCCTTCCTCCGGTTCTTCAGCTTCCAGACTGTCTGTAACCTGATATGTCTCTCGATCACACTGGCTGGGATATGGCTCAGAATGGAGTACTCAAGTGAGTATTTATATATGTATTGCGTATATATGTATAGAATAACAGTGATTGTATATGTCTGTCCATCACTCTGGCTGGGATATGGCTCAGAATGGAGTACTCCAGTGAGTATATATATTAATGTATATATATATGTGTGTGTTTGTGTGTGTATATATATATTTAGTTGTATGGCTCAGGATGGAGTACTAAAGTTTGTATGTACACAGTACAGTATTACTCAATTATATTATGTGCATACCTCTCTCCTTCTCTCTCTCTCTCTCTTTCCTTATCTGTATCTCTCTCCTTAGCCCCTTATTCCAGAGTCTGAGGAGCGGTGGCTCCAGATTGTGGCCAAGATGACCTTCACCGTTGGCATATTCTCTCTGTCAGGAGGCGTCACCAACGCCATTGCCATCAAGATGCTCTTTGACAGGTATTATGTCTCTCTCTCTCTCTCCAGATATATATATATTGGGTATATGTACATACATATCATCTGTGTATATATATATATATATGTATTTACAGGTATATATGTCGCTCCTGATCTCTACGTAATTATGTTATATTTGTACTATGCTTCTTGACAGGTCCGGATATCTCTCCCTCTTTATATATATTTGAGTATTTGTGTATGTATGTGTGTCAGATGCTCTTTGACAGGTATGGATAGGTGTGTGTCATAGCATTCTCTCTCACTCTTCTCTCCCGCACGGACCCTCTTTCAGAGTGTATTTGGAGATTGGATGTTACGTACTTGTATATTTGTACGTCTCATCTTTTATTTCCCAATGATAAGTACACTCTCTGTATATATACATGTATTTCTATATCTCTATAGTGTACATGCTCTTTCCTCAGGGCTCTCTCTCTCTGTCTCTCTCTCTCTCTATATATATATATATTGACATATATGCTCTTACCTCAGGATATACCTCATGCCCCGTCTGTCCCTTCCTGGTAGTGGTATTATCCCAGAGAACTTCCAGAGCATCCGGTATGTCAATTGTACAATATATACTATATGATCATTGCCATATTATCCACCCATTGACAAATTGTACATATATTATGATTTTCATTTTCATCATTGATTATATTTCTAACTTCTATTATTGATACTTACCCTCAGGACATCCATCAAGCGCATGGTCATGGCCATGTTCTTCACCCCCCAGTTCCTGCAGTACTACATCAACAAGAAGGTGGGTGTAAGTGCATACACATATATATTTCTATATATTAGACACTAAGTGTTTAGAATGAGTTGGTATTTTGATATGTAAGTCCTCTCTCTCTCTCTCTCTCTCTCTCTCCACCTCACCTCTCTGTCTCTCTCTCTCTGTCTCTCTCTCTCTGTCTCTCACCCTCAGGCTGGTGAGCTGACCTCCTCTCTGCAACTGGACACAAGGTGAGTGAATTATTATATATACTTACTATTCTATATACTACTATTACAATATATATTATACTATTACATACTATACTATTTTATCCATACACTCTCTGCAGCTGGACACAAGGTGAGTGATATTTTATAGTTCCTCTACTGTATATACTCGTCAAACAATACACTGTCTGCTGCTGGACAATTCAATATAACTTTTGCAAAGATAGATGGCACATACAATATAATATACTCACACTCATACCAGGCTGAGACAGCTGTTGGAGCAGGACAGCATCGACAAGATCATAGGCCAGGTGAGGAGGGTGCATTATGTATAGATTATATATTTATATATATATGTGTAATGTTTATAGTTTAGTGATAAGATCATAGGCCAGGTGAGGGTATTATGTTTGTGTATGGATTCTCATATATATATATAGTTAAGAGAGCCTAATTTTTGTCTAGACTGTATATCTGCATCTTACCACCAGAAGCTAGCCGAGCTCAATGCTAGGCCAGAGGGACTGGCATTTAGGTGTGTCCCCCACAGAAATGTTAAGTTTAGCATTGGAGTTATTGGACACTGACCCTATTGTCACTAGAGATATCAATATTATTACTATATATCTAATTATCATGCTCGTCTGACCTATTCATAACGTAAACGTCGCTATATTTTACTGGAAGAATAGTATGGATTACTTGCCTGGCTCTAGAATGACGGGTATCATATGATAGGATATGTGTATTTTATATACTTTGTGGTACATTATACATACTGCGTGTCTGACTGTATGATGGGCATCATTTGATAAGATATACCACAACATACTATATATACCATATACATTATACACTGCGTGTCTGACTCTAGAATGATGGGAATCACCACTGAGCAGCTGAAACCTGCCCTGAAGCCATTCTTGGTGTCATTTGTGTGTGACTTAGGTGAGTAACTGACTGAGTAATATGGTTATTAGTAGTCATTTCTCTCGCTCTCTCTCCTTATTTGTATACATATATATATGTATACAAATAAGGAGAGAGAGCGAGAGAAATGACTACTAATAACCATATTACTCAGTCAGTTACTCACCTAAGTCACACACAAATGACACCAAGAATGGCTTCAGGGCAGGTTTCAGCTGCTCAGTGGTGATTCCCATCATTCTAGAGTCAGACACGCAGTGTATAATGTATATGGTATATATAGTATGTTGTGGTATATCTTATCAAATGATGCCCATCATACAGTCAGACACGCAGTATGTATAATGTACCACAAAGTATATAAAATACACATATCCTATCATATGATACCCGTCATTCTAGAGCCAGGCAAGTAATCCATACTATTCTTCCAGTAAAATATAGCGACGTTTACGTTATGAATAGGTCAGACGAGCATGATAATTAGATATATAGTAATAATATTGATATCTCTAGTGACAATAGGGTCAGTGTCCAATAACTCCAATGCTAAACTTAACATTTCTGTGGGGGACACACCTAAATGCCAGTCCCTCTGGCCTAGCATTGAGCTCGGCTAGCTTCTGGTGGTAAGATGCAGATATACAGTCTAGACAAAAATTAGGCTCTCTTAACTATATATATATATGAGAATCCATACACAAACATAATACCCTCACCTGGCCTATGATCTTATCACTAAACTATAAACATTACACATATATATATAAATATATAATCTATACATAATGCACCCTCCTCACCTGGCCTATGATCTTGTCGATGCTGTCCTGCTCCAACAGCTGTCTCAGCCTGGTATGAGTGTGAGTATATTATATTGTATGTGCCATCTATCTTTGCAAAAGTTATATTGAATTGTCCAGCAGCAGACAGTGTATTGTTTGACGAGTATATACAGTAGAGGAACTATAAAATATCACTCACCTTGTGTCCAGCTGCAGAGAGTGTATGGATAAAATAGTATAGTATGTAATAGTATAATATATATTGTAATAGTAGTATATAGAATAGTAAGTATATATAATAATTCACTCACCTTGTGTCCAGTTGCAGAGAGGAGGTCAGCTCACCAGCCTGAGGGTGAGAGACAGAGAGAGAGAGACAGAGAGAGAGAGACAGAGAGGTGAGGTGGAGAGAGAGAGAGAGAGAGAGAGAGAGGACTTACATATCAAAATACCAACTCATTCTAAACACTTAGTGTCTAATATATAGAAATATATATGTGTATGCACTTACACCCACCTTCTTGTTGATGTAGTACTGCAGGAACTGGGGGGTGAAGAACATGGCCATGACCATGCGCTTGATGGATGTCCTGAGGGTAAGTATCAATAATAGAAGTTAGAAATATAATCAATGATGAAAATGAAAATCATAATATATGTACAATTTGTCAATGGGTGGATAATATGGCAATGATCATATAGTATATATTGTACAATTGACATACCGGATGCTCTGGAAGTTCTCTGGGATAATACCACTACCAGGAAGGGACAGACGGGGCATGAGGTATATCCTGAGGTAAGAGCATATATGTCAATATATATATATATAGAGAGAGAGAGAGACAGAGAGAGAGAGCCCTGAGGAAAGAGCATGTACACTATAGAGATATAGAAATACATGTATATATACAGAGAGTGTACTTATCATTGGGAAATAAAAGATGAGACGTACAAATATACAAGTACGTAACATCCAATCTCCAAATACACTCTGAAAGAGGGTCCGTGCGGGAGAGAAGAGTGAGAGAGAATGCTATGACACACACCTATCCATACCTGTCAAAGAGCATCTGACACACATACATACACAAATACTCAAATATATATAAAGAGGGAGAGATATCCGGACCTGTCAAGAAGCATAGTACAAATATAACATAATTACGTAGAGATCAGGAGCGACATATATACCTGTAAATACATATATATATATATATACACAGATGATATGTATGTACATATACCCAATATATATATATCTGGAGAGAGAGAGAGAGACATAATACCTGTCAAAGAGCATCTTGATGGCAATGGCGTTGGTGACGCCTCCTGACAGAGAGAATATGCCAACGGTGAAGGTCATCTTGGCCACAATCTGGAGCCACCGCTCCTCAGACTCTGGAATAAGGGGCTAAGGAGAGAGATACAGATAAGGAAAGAGAGAGAGAGAGAGAAGGAGAGAGGTATGCACATAATATAATTGAGTAATACTGTACTGTGTACATACAAACTTTAGTACTCCATCCTGAGCCATACAACTAAATATATATATACACACACAAACACACACATATATATATACATTAATATATATACTCACTGGAGTACTCCATTCTGAGCCATATCCCAGCCAGAGTGATGGACAGACATATACAATCACTGTTATTCTATACATATATACGCAATACATATATAAATACTCACTTGAGTACTCCATTCTGAGCCATATCCCAGCCAGTGTGATCGAGAGACATATCAGGTTACAGACAGTCTGGAAGCTGAAGAACCGGAGGAAGGAGTCCCAGCACCTGGGGTTAGAGGTATATATAGGGGAACAATACTGGCATAAATATAGACATATATAATACTGTATACTCAGTCTGGAGCTGAAGAACCGGAGGAAGGAGTCCCAGCACCTTGGGTTACAACTATTCACTAAGCGAGGGTATATACTTAACCTATATAATGAGTAAGTACATATGCTGAAGAACCGGAGGAAGGAGTTACAGCATCTGGTGTTAGAATAATGGCACATGATTACTAATGAAGGAAGTATTGATGAATGACTGCATGTATCTGTGTACCTTGTCTGCTTGTGGAAGACCTCGTTAGTACATATGATTACAATATATGGATAACACTGTATATACGTACCTTGTCTGCTTGTGGAATGGCTTGTTGGTGGACATGCCCCCAATCACATCAACGGCTGGGGGGTTAGATGGACAAGGATAATACAATATAGACAATAACTAATGGATCAGACGTTAGGTAAGCCATCGCATATATGCATGTATAAAGAGATTATTAGTACTTGGTGCTGCCAGCAGTTGCTTGGGACTCACACAGTAGTATCTTCCGGGATATTACAGAAGTATTCATTATTATCCATATCCAAAAAATCATAGGCTACCTGGCGATGCCAGCAATGGGTTGGGATACACATAACTATATATATGTATATAATACCCCATAGAGTATATATCATCTGTATAGTAGTACCTGGTGATGCCAGCAGTGGGTTGGGACTCTGGGCAGAGGGGGCACGCCTGAAGGGTGGGATGGAATAAACATAAGTAAGTCAAATGTATTGTATTGTATTTTCATACATAAATACACACCTAACAAAGGGAGATATATATAAATATATATATACATAATCTGGGCAGAGGAGGCACGCCTGACGGGTGGGAATGTCTATATATAATGATTACATGGTAGATATATGATAACATGATTATGTGGGTGTGTAAACATATACATACTATGTGCAAAGGGCACCTGAAGGGGTTAACTCCCATATGCCAATAATTACTCTAGAGAGTATATACAAAAGTATAATCACCCTCACCTCCTAGATGTGCTGCCATGCCTCGATGGGGTAGTATACATACACACACATACACACATATATATATTCCTCATTTATATGCACATTTACTTGAATATATACACACAAATATATTATATATATATATATATATATATACTCACCTCCTAGATGTGCTGCCATGCCTCGATGGTGTAGTGACGCGGGTGGTGGGGCGCTGAGGTGAGAAACAAATATGCACAAGAAGGTACTATGGAAGTAATAAATACAATGATGACTCATATATAGAAACACACATATATGATACGGGTGGGGCGCCGAGGTGAGATATATAATTAATAATTAAGAGATAGAGATATATGATTAATTAATAGTAATATACACACAGGCACAGAAGGTACTGTGGAAGTAAACGATAACACTGATTATTACTTGTGTTTAGATATTTACAATATAGCTGTGGATATTGGCATGACCACGGGATCAACGAGATATAAACCTTATATATATACATATAGATAGGCAGAGCTAGAAGAGTGAGGGGGGGGGGGGGATGATGACTGACGAATAACTTGAAACACACACACACACACATATATATATATATATATATATACATATACTCATGTACCTGTGGTGTCCTTGGTGCCGTCAGTGCAGTGGAGTTAGAGGGGTCCACAGGGCTGAGTGTAAGACATAGACTTAGAATATGAATACATAAAGACAAATATCCAAATAATATAGAAGTACAATAGTAAAACATATAGAAGGACGGTGCTAAGCTTAGATTTGAAGGGGTCCCTAGGGCTGGGTGAGAATGGTGTTACGGAGAGATAGAGAGACAGCCTGACAGAGAGAGAGAGACAGCAGGAGACAGTTGGTGAGGTAGATCAAGTGGCCCTCAATCTACATACACACACGTAAGGATGTCATATAATAGTGGAGTAGGGGTCCATAGGGGTTGGGGGGGGGGGGGACACAGTTCACTAGGCAGCAGAAAATGATAGAGAGATGGAAGTTTACTAGGTGGGATAGAGAGACGGCAGATGGAAGTACTAGAAGAAGGGAAGTGCTCCTCTCAGGTACCAGACATCTTCACACACGCTGAACCTCCCCCTCTGTCTCTCAGCCCTCTCCCCCCTCTACACTACCTTTCACTTTATGACTTGTATATCAATCAAGCCTTCAATCAATGCATCACAAGTGCACACTCACCTCCTGAATGCCGTCTTGTTCGGTCTTGGCGGTGCTCTTCTAGCCATATCACACACTCAGCGTGACACGCTATGCAACACTAGCCTGGGTTCGGAGTCTTCAGCTGTCTCTTAGAGAAAGCACTGTGGCACCAGACCCTTTATGTGTTGTTTCTTGATGGTATACAAAGGGTGTAGTTATGGAGCAAAAAACAATCAGCTCACCT
The DNA here is from genome assembly GCA_003568945.1 of Kipferlia bialata. Classification (NCBI taxonomy): domain Eukaryota; phylum Fornicata; genus Kipferlia; species Kipferlia bialata. The sequence continues at coordinate 13,245 of BDIP01000284.1, forward strand.
GTGTGATTTGACACAGCCTATTTACACTGCAGAGGCTATAGGGATAGTAGCGTATTGACTTAGTTCCTTTAGCGTAGTCCCATGCGGGACGTTCTGAATGACATTCTGGTGAGTTGAGAGGTGTATGAGTGTAAAGGAGAGGCATGTGAAGGGCGATATTGTGTATGTATCTCCATGTCACATTGTGTGTACTTGGGTTATACCGCTACTTGCTTGCTGAGGGAGGATTGGCATATGTGTGGGTCTCCTGTGTAGTGTATAGTTGAGTGTGAATATATGTTGTCACCCCCCCCCCCCCTCTTCAATATATGTAGTATCTTGTGTTATACTTCTACGCTTAGACATGCTTGCACCTCTATCTAACCACTAGACCGGCATCCACTCGCATGCCCGGTCTGTCCCCCCCCATCCCCTCCTCCTTCTGTATATATGGGTGTATATTGTTCTCTAACCATCAGACCGGCATCCACTCGCATGCCCGGTCTGTTACGGGTGACAGTCCCAGACACCCCTCTGCCTCTGTCCCTAGGGTGTCACCATCCATCACACACCACTTTGGACAGCTGGCATTGTTATGCGTGAGGTATGTATATATCACACACACCTCTTTGGACAGCTGACTCTGCTGTGTGTGAGGTATTAAGAGTGTATGATATATATATGATGGACATTCCACCTACCCGACGCTCTCTTTGCCACTGAGACACTTCCTCTCATTCAGTGAACTTTCTCTCTCGTCCTCTCTCTCCCCCTCTCTCTCTCCCTCTCTCTCTCTCTCTATATATATATGTATATATATGTATTCACTGATACTGATACCATCTAATCAATAGGACCAGTGACGCTCTCTTTGCCACTGAGACTCGGATGTTCTCAAGGGAGGGGAGTGTGTCTAGTACATTTGACAGGGACCATCTGGAGAGGGGTAACAGGCTGTCAGAGAGTGAGAGCGAGGGGGAGAGAGAGGCCCTGCCACCACCCCTCACACCCACAGAGAGCAGCATAGATATACGTGTCGGGGTAGGAGGAGAGGGGGAGGGGGAGGGGGAGGGAGAGGAGCTGTTTCCGATGGTGCTCTCTCTGTCCAGCCCACTTACCAGGTAATCTCTCTCTATAAGTCATAGTCATAGTATAATATGTACATATAGTGCAAATATGTGTACTCCTTTGACACATTCTGAGTGGCCACTCTCTCTCTTTCTATACACATCCACAAATATATATATAGCTATCTGACTGCCAGGCATATCCTGACCTGCTATATATGTATGTAAAGTACATAGTATATAGTATATTATATATGTAGTATAATCTGTCTTACCCTGAGGCATATCCTGACCTGCTATACATATATACATAGTACATAGTACATAGTACATAGTATATTATATATGTTTCTTAATCTGTCTTATTTGCAGGCATGGATGGCCAACAGACAATGATTTGTATATATATAGTGTATATATGTAGTACATTATGTAGGTTATATATACATATAACCCTTAGGCATATCCTGACGTGCTTTGTGCTGGATGGCCACCAGACACTGACACATCTACACGGGGCAGTGGTATCAGAGGTATGTATTGAACATATAATATATGAAGTATATACATAGATATTTTGTATTTACCTTTATACTAACCCCAGCTCATGTCTGGCAACCCCCCTGATAGCTACGACGTTTAGTGTATATGTGTTTATTTACACGCTATGCACTTTCTCAGTCTACACTCTTGCAGTCTTATATTAACATCACCTCATGTCTGGCAACCCCCTGCCCTTATATGTTATGCATATATACACTTACGGTCTTCTTAATGTATTTACCTATATATATTGACCTATATACTGACCCCAGCTCATGTCTGGCAACCCCCTGCCCCATGTAGTAGAGTGTATATTACACGTATACATTAACCATCTGCTATTATTTATTTACCGATATACTAACCCCAGCTGATGTCTGGCAACCCCCTGCCCCCGCTAGTGAGTGATGCATTCAATGGATGTGTGCAGTTACTAAAACAGGTATCTTAGTGTACTACTATATATATAGGTACATGTATATTGTATTGTATACAGATGTGTTCCTTGTGAGTGATGTATTCAATGGATATGTACATCTGTTAAAACAAGTAAGATATGGTTTAGTGATTTACTACACTAGATACGTATGACAGATGTGTCAATGTCTTGAGTGATGCATTCAACGGACGTGTACATCTGATAAATATATATATAATACAATATAATTATATTTATAAATGTATTTTATTACAATATATATAATACATCTGGTGAAGCAGATGAGAGACGAGGTATACATTTAGCATACATGAATATATATATCCCTTGATAGATGCATTCAATACATACGTCCATCTGTTGAAGCAGGTAAGAGTGTTTGTATTGATATGTATATACTTTGAGTAGCTGGGCAAGTACATGTTGTGTATATAACACTCAGGTCATGGTCCTGTCAGGGACTCATATATATATGTATATATACGACATTTTTCATATATCTTGTGCATATACTAGTATTGATTCCTAGGTCATGTCCCTGGTCAAGGACTCACATATATTCACATACACATATATATACACACATTTTATTATTATATACATTTAAATATTATATATACTAGTAATTAACACCCCAGGTCATGTCCCTGGTCAAGGACTCCGACACTGGGCGTCCCTTCCCGACCCCATCGGTGACTAGGAGGGAGAGGGAGAGAGAGAGAGAGAGAGAGACATACAGGGTGCCAGACACCACTCAATGGTATGTAGTGCTATCAATAGCAACAGTGTGTATAGCAATGTATATACTTCATCCATGTTTTCACCCCATCGAGGATGACCTCGGTCAGTATCAGTGGGCTCTATATGTATATCATCTATATATATTTATATATATATATGACACTGACACTAGGTATGGTCCCTCTGAAGAGACAACCGACATCGACCAGAGGAGAATGTCTGTCAGTGGCTGGTCGCCATTTGGGTCTAGGTACATAACTATTCATTCATGTGCATCTTGGCTGTTCTAAATACTGTTCCCACAGGGACAAGACCCCAACATATGTGTATATAGAGTAGAAATTCCATATTCTTACAATGATAATTGGTATAATATGATTCACCAACATATCTAATCGCTGTTCACACCTCTCAGGGACAAGACCCCCCAGCATATTGTATTGCTAGTACCTCTGTGTTTTCTAATCTTTCAGGGACAAGACCCCCCAGCGCCCCTCTCACAACCGCAGCAAGAGACTGTCCATCCCATCCACCGAGAGACTGAACCCTTTATCGTTGTTGGAGGCATCAGGTATATATATATNNCACCGAGAGACTGAACCCTTTATCGTTGTTGGAGGCATCAGGTATATATATATATTAATAATGTAGATATTCCACCGAGAGATGGAACCCTTTGTCACTGTTGGAGGCATCAGGTGTGATTATGTATACATCATAAATGATTGATATAGGATAAATGCAGAGATATATACTAATACATAGTGTCTACAGAGACACTGAACCCTTTGTCGTTGCTCGCAGCATCAGGCATATTGTATATACATATAGTTAAGACAGGGTATATTGGTACCCTCTTTTGAGATGTCTCTCAAGTAGGTGTCTCTTGTGTTTTCTCTCTATACATGTATCGATATATATAGCTATAGTTCTGTATAGTAGTTATCTTTGTGTATGTATATATAGCTAATCCCCAGGAAAGGGCAACCAGAGAATCTAATATACGTGTATATGTACATATATACATATATATATCTCATAGTATATGTGTTAGTCTAATCAGTAGTTTAGTAGTATATACATATAGTATATATATGTGTTAGTCTTATCAGTAGGTAAGGGCAACCAGCTCAGAGAGAGTACATATATGTAAAGTATATACGTATACGTATCAATGTACATATATTCAGTTTCATTAGTAGTTTACATATCGATAGATATGTTAGTCTTATCAGTAGGTAAGGGCAACCAGCTCAGAGAGGCCATTGAGAGAGAGCTTGAGAGAGAGAGACTGGGAGAGAGCCAGAGAGAGAGCAGCGCAGTGTGGCTGAGCGAGCCAAGGTAACGCTTCTCTCTCTCTCTCTGTAAAAAAGAAAAAATTAATTCTTATCTTCTCCTCGTCTATCCCCTCTATCCTCTCCGCCTAGCCCCTTTTATACCAGTTATAGTGGTACCCAGGGCCAAGAGGACTCCAAGTCGTCCAAGCCTGACCTTCCATTTCCACCCACAGATGCAAGGTATCAACAAGCTCTCTATAGTAGTTCATATTCACCTGTTTGATACATAAATATTCCCAAATCTTATATATATACTCAATCTTGGATATGAACCCTCACCCTTCGAAATACTTCATATATATAATTCCCCAACCCTTAGAGTCCTTTGGAAGAGGGAAGGTATCAAGGTCCTATTAATTGCAGCATCCAGTTTATTGTGTTATATTCCCCTCACCCTCAGGGTGCTCAAGAAGACCCTGTCTGAGTATGAAGGCACCACAGACCCATATGAACGGTGCTTCACAGACGACTTCCTCAATAGGTGGGGATATCTCTCTCTCTCCCTCTCCCACTCTGCGTGTGTGCGTCACTTTAGGCAACCCAAGTTTGAGGTGTCTCTCTAATTCCCTATATCTACCTCACCCTAGGCTACAGGCCACGCACCTCCCCATGTATGAGAACATCTCTCTCTCTCTCTGTCTCTCTATCTCTCTCTCTCCCTCTCTCATTTTAGGCTCCAAGCGACGCACCTCCCCATGTATGAGAACATTGTACACACTGGCACTGGTGTTGTCAGTGTCAAGAAGGGAACGGTGACTGGGAAGAAGTATTACAGGTATATATATGTGTGTGTGTGTGTTTAAGTCTTTTAGGAGAGTATAATAGGTAAGAATATTTCTGTATGTGGTAAGGATATATGGTAAAATAACATATCTGAACAGACCTAACCCCAGCGCTGCCCTTGTCATCACCAACCGCCGTCTCCTTCTGCTGGACCCCTATTGTCTGCCTGAGCCTGAGGACCAGTCCCCCAGTCCATCGCCACAGAGTGCATCCAGAAGTCACAGCAGGTATATAGTGTGTATACGATATACCTATATATAGATACTCTATTATATGATGTATTATATGTTTGTTTGTTCTCGTCCCCACAGAGTGCATAGCAGGTGAGTACTGTGTATATATACTATGTATAATATACAGTGTATAATATATCACCCGAGACTGCATCCAGGAGTCACAACATGTATATAGTGTGGATCTATCACTCTATGTGTCTTTAGTATAATTCTCACAGTCACGAGGAGCAGTCTAGCTGAGACTGTTTGTCATCACATGTATTGTATCCATAAATATCTCACACTAGGCGTGGTTCTCTAGCTGAGACTGTGGGTCACCACCGTAAGGGCAGGGGCATATATATATATGAATGTCTATATAGTCTGACAAGCAGGAGAGGTTCCCT
>BDIP01000285.1:0-20297 GCA_003568945.1 Kipferlia bialata
GGGGGGGGGGGGGGGGGGGGGGGGGGGGGGGGGGGGGGGGGAGGGGAGAGAGAGACAGTGGTATCCATACCGTCTTGCCGACTGGGAGCATGGACTCGAGAGACAGTGCTATCTATCTATCTATCTATATATCTATCTATCTATATATATATATATATAGATAGATAGATAGATAGGAAATATATGTACCGTCTTGCCGACTGGGAGCATGGACTCAGACTTGGCAACCATGGCCTGGGGTCAGAGAGGGTGAGACAGAGAAAAAAGAGGGGTAGAGAGACTGCAACATGCCCATGAGCATGCCCATAGAGAGAGACGACAATATCATTCATATAAATATATATATGACCTGTGCTATAGAGACTGATGCCGACAGGTCCAGGGGCATGAATGTGGTGGCGTCTGTGGGTGGAGATGTATCTGCATCTGGCGTGTCGGGGGGTAGGGCAGAGCCGTCTAGCGCCTGGGGTGAGAGAGAACAAGACTCTTGTTCTCTTGTCAAGAGAGAGAGAGAGACAGAGAGAGATGGGCGGCATACCTGACCCTTAGGCCCTGCCCCTCCCTCACTTCCATTAGACCCAGAGTGAGAGTGAGAGTGTTCGCCGTGCCACAGGGACCTGGTTGTGAGGAGGTAGCAAGGGAAGGAGGGGGAAATATGCAAATATCTCAACAGATATGAGTGCAATCGTATGAAACTGCTGGGTTGGTGAGGGGCGAATTAGGATGAAATACAACTGCGCATCAACATACATGTGTATACGCATAGCGGGAGTCATGGGAAGTCGGCACTGACCAACGCACAAACCACACGTAGCATGACCTACTCTGACTTGGCTATAGTAACCTGACCATACCTTGTGCTGGATACACTGAACTCATGCAGAACGGGGTCTCTGAGGGGCAGGCGGTGCAGAGATATATCACCTGACCCACATAGGGTGCTGGCAGGCCAGGGAAGGGCGTTACTGGACGACTCGGTCACTGGATGTGAGGGTCGGACGAAATGTAACAACACAGAGCAACATGCACTATGAAATGACCCCCATACTCCAAACCATGTATGGTAATAAATAGGATCTACCGGTCTCCGTACCAAGCGGGATGTCAGGAAGGTCGTCTGAGGGCTCTGCTATATGGGGGACGGCAAAGACTCCTGCGGACCCAACGGCCGCAATCTGAGATATGGGTGCCAGGCGCAGGCATCCCTCGCCGCCACTCCCACACACTGCGTCTCCCGAGGACTCTGTGGCTCTGAATAGGTACACAATGCCATCTTCGTCATCACTGACTGTGGGGGCATCCCTCCGCGGCATCGGCTTGACCTCATAGGGGCACACATCCTCAACCTCCTCCTCCGACCAGAAGTACAGGGGGTCGGAGCTGGACTCTAGGTCAGGGGGCATATCAAACCCAGGGCTCAGCGGTCGTCTAAGGGCCTAGCAAGCAGGACAGGAGAGATGGGGACGAACTGCGAAACAGACGCACCAAAATGCACTTTTTTGACGGAAGGGTCTAGAGGGGTGACCTCCGTTGATGCTACAATGTTAAAGATACGATGTCTCTCAGTGTAGTTGACACCATCTCTTCTGAGTTGAGACTCTCTCTTCCTGACTTGTCTCCATCTCTAGACGTGGGGTCGTACATGAGGATACCACCCGTCACCGCGACATGTGCCTATCATTTGGCAGTGTGCCTCTCCAGCCTAGGACGGCATCCTCTACTGGGAGAGGTCCAGTCAGCCACACCCACCTGAGCACAGATAGATGCAGCCTAACCCGTTCCCATTCGATGTGTCAGGTGAGGGTGCAGTAGCCATATGATGTGTGTGTCAGGTGAGGGTATTGCAATGGGGTGTGTGTCTTGGGCAACACCACAGTTCCTACTACTGCTGCCCCCCCCCCCCATTGTCTTCCCTCCCTCTCTGTCTCTGTCTCTCGCCTTATACGTAGGCTTCAGTCTCAAGGATGCCGCCGCCCGGCCCCTGACTGACTTCCTACCCCTGGTGGTATCGGTGCCTGTCTTTGCCGGGGTGCGAAAGGCAATCACAAAGTATGTGTGTATGTGCCCAATCAGTTAGTCACTGCCATCCTTCCTCAGTGTCTGTGTATCTCACCCCCAGGGCTATCTACAAGGTGGCACTGAGGCATGGGTACAGGGACGATATCAGCCGCAAACTAGGTAACTATTGCATGGCAACTATTATCCTCTACCCATATTCATATATATAGTGCTCTCATTGTGACTCTTGGTTTGATATTGCTCTTCCCATGTGCTCCATACATCTTATCCTCTCTCTCTGTCTTTCTCTCTACCCCAGGCGACTCCTTGTCATTCTTTTCTGTGGAACTCTCATTGTGTGTGTGACTTGATAATATTTTTTCTCTCTCCCCCATCTACTCTCCCTCTCACCCCAGGCAACTCTATGTTCTACTTCCTCTCTCTCTCTCTCTCCCCCCCCCTCACCCTCAGGCGACTCCATGTTCTACTTCCTCCAGTACACCACCCTGTTCTTCCTGGGGTTCGTACAGGCATGCAGAGATGGGGTGTATCTGGACAGGCTCGAGTTCGTCAGGTACCACACACACACACTGTCTCTCTCACATTCACAACCAGAGTCTCCTTCCCTCTTTTCTATCCCCTGACACCAGACATATGCCTGATGCCCCTCCATGGAGACCCATGTATCAGGTATCCACCATAGGACTTCTCCATCATCACCCCTCTACTATGGGTCCTGTTACCCATTCCCCCTCCTTGAAAACTCTCTCTCTCTCTAGTTTATACCCCTCTTTCCCTCTACGTCCTTGCCATGGCCCAGCTGACCCAGTACATCGTCTCTCTCTCCCCTCCCTCTCCCTTACCCTCTAGGTCCTAGCCATGGCCCAGCTGACCCAGTACATCGTGTCCTTCCTCATGATCCTCATAGACTCCAGACGCAACTACAAGGACTTTGCAGGTACTTGTAGTTTATGTATAGTGTTAATTGAATCCAGGACTCTCATATTGTGTGTGTATATATAGCATATATCTACAAGGGGTTTGCAGGTGCCCATTCCACACTCCGTTCTTCTGCCCATACTCATACTATCCAACACAGTTGTGCACTCCCTATATGTATGGCTAGTAATCTAAACACAACTACATAATATGTCACTATATATATCTTACCCCAGCCATGTGCATCCACCACTGTACTTATAGTGTATATGTATAGTGTATATGTATAGTGTTAACCATACTGCCTTATTAACATCCCAGCCATGTGCATCCACCACACTGTAGTCCTGGTCATCCTGGTACCTGCATACAGAAGGTGGGGCATATGCAGATGTATACTCATATATATTCTCAAGAAGGGCATCGCATGATACGCATACACATATGGGTTTATTCACCACCAGCGGCCACTACCTGTGGACCGAGTTCATCTGCTCTGTCTCAGACTTCTCAGACATCTGGCTGGAGCTCAGTAAGGTATGCCATGATATCCCAGTCTCTTTATGTGCTATTGTGATCACTATGTGACATGTAAGTGTGACAAACACCCAGGTTGTAAACTACACGGTTGGAGAGCCCCTCTCTGCTGTAACCTTCTCCATCTTCACTGTATCCTTCCTCGGACTCAGGCTGGTCTACCTCCAGTGGCACTGTACGTTCGTCTCTGTATTATACTCTCTCAATTGTGTGTGACACGCCTCTTACCCCTAAGTGGTTCCTCTCTGGACCATGATTGCTGAGTTCCTTCCCTACCAGGGGTGGGGTCCCGAGAGAGACATGTGGCCCCCTCTCTATGCAGTGGTCTTTGCACTCAACGTCTGGTGGAGGTATATAGAGTACACATCTTCTTGGCATTTCCTGGTTCCCTAATTGAATGCACTAACCCCAGCTGTCTCATTGTCAAGATGATCTTCGGCATCTTCAAGGGGGAGATCAGAGGAGACATCAGGTGGGGACAGTGCATATTGTTATTGTTATGGAGTGGAGGTTGTCTGATAGGAACCCTGCCTCTCTTTCATCTCTCCTCTTCTTTGACCCCCAGAGATGACGCTGAGGCTGCAGCCGGGTTCTGTGCCGATAACAAGGTATGCAATGTATACTCTCGATCTATTAGTAGTCTCTCGATATATATATGTGATTTCAACGGTTCAGTCTCCCGTTGTCTGTTGTGCTTACTGTCAGGTCACCAACCGAAGCGCCTCCCTCCTCCAGAGTTACCAGGTATATATAGTATTGTATGCATTGAATATGTAATGTGCACTGATACTGATTCTGATACTCCTCCAGAGTTACCAGGTAGCCATGTGTATTAGGACGCATTCTCATACATGCATGTGTACGTATCGGAGTGAGTGAACCTGTACTCACTCCAGCACCCCATTGTGGCCTGTTTGTATGTATACACATACGTGCGTATACACATCCTTTGAATCTGTATTTACCAACCCCAGGGCCACACGCCCATCATGGCCTGTGGAAGTGAGGCAGAGGTGGGCATTGTGATTGACAGGGCCAATGTCATGGCCAAAGAGACAAAGACAAAGACAGAATAGATACACAGAACACTATACTCTTTCATCACTCTATTATGTATAGAATCTATCTAGTTGGATCCCCTCGTCCCCGGAGACTGTGTGTTCTCCTGGCCTGTTCGGAAGATGGCTGTGCCCGCAGGGTATACCATGGGGGCATAGGCAGGGGAGAGAGACGATACAGAGACCTAGTGGTGAGAGATAACAATCAGCTAGAGTCTAACTTCATAGTAGTTCATATCCGTACCGTGCTGTGGAGTGATGCCGTGGTGTATGCCACAACATTGGCCACCCCTGCAGCTGGGGCAGCAACCAACCCAAACACACCCTTCTTGAGACCGCCAAAGAGACCCTTGGCCTGGCGTCAATGTATAAAACAGTAGAGGAAAGAGAGTACCAAGACTGGTATTAGATGCTTTTGGTCAATATATATATAGTGCTAGTTCTCTCACTCACCCCCCGGGCCTTGACCTCTCTGATGGGGTTCAGGGCCAGTCCCGTGACACCCGTGATGATGCCATCGGCCACGCCTAGGGTGAGAGGTGGAAAGTCCTGTATACATGTACCAGTATATACAGTGTAGCACATAGAAGATAGCAAAGTCACCTGCCACCGAGTGAATGAGAAGGAAGCTTAGCTGCGAAAGTACCTATGATTATACACACACTAGAGTTTTAGATACTATTCCCACCTGCCACTGAGTGTAGAGCAGCAGCCCCCAGGGAGTCCTTAGATGCAGCAAGAGCGGCATTGTGTCTGGGGTAAGTGAGTCAGTGTATCTTCCCAAATTTATTATGGATCGGCAAGAAAACAATCGAGAGTATAGTGTGGCCCTCACCTCTCCGTGTATGCCTTGTTCGATGCCGCTCTGACCAGTGCCCCACTGACGGTGCCAGACACATTGCTGGTCAGGGTGGTGACAGCTGCCACAGAGTGCCTGGTAGTAAAGAGAGTGTGTACATGCGAATAGTGAGATATCCCAGTCGTTGTGCTGAGTATCATCTGCTAGGTAGAGTATGTATAGTGCGTTGCACATACACACCTCGACAACTCCATGATGCCCGTGAGTGCTGAGTCTGAGGATGCCAGTTCAGACACGCCGGCAGATAGGGAGCTGAGGGCCCTGAGGTGAATATATCCAGAAAGAGGGTATACATAGGGAAAGAAGGGAAGTAAACACAAGTAGGAAGGGAGGTGAGGGCCCTGCAAGTTAGTGACCATAGCGGTGAAGAGAGAATGCAATGAGTCAGACACACAGAGAGGAAGAGAGCAGAGGGCCCTGGGGTGAGGGTCAAATACTCAAACACACAAAGTACACATACCTAGGTGCGTTCCCGAGCAGAGATGTGGACACTCCAATACCCAGCATCCCAAGGACATCTCTGGAGAAGGATCTGATGTAGAAGGCCACAATGGCATTCTGAACCTGGAGTCAGATAAAGCCGGTATACACAAAACCCCGTATACTCCATATATACCAGAGTATTAGACTACTGCCAGTAGTGACATTCATGAATATATATACCTGCTCGAGTGACCCTATGACTGTCTTTGCGTTGACAGCTGGCAGTCTGATGAGGGCATTCTCAGTGGCAGCAACTGATATGCCCGTGTTGATGACACTCTCAATCAGACCACCTGGCGGTAAGGAGGTAACACCATACACTACACGATAACAGGTAGAGAGTGTAGCTATGGATACCTGACAGCGAGTGCAGGGGGTCTGTCATGTGCACACTGACACAGATGGGTGCATCGTCTATGCTCATGCTCTCCAGGTACACAGTCTGGGGGGTGAGGGGCATAGCGGTAACAATACACTAAAGAGTGTTCATATATATGAACATCATAGGGGGAGGCAATGGTGACATGTCAAGAGTACTCAGAGTATTGAACTTGTACCAATAATCCAATAATCATCGAGATGTATGCCTACCTGAGTGGCGCCCTCATTCATGACCTCTGGGTCAGTATCCTTTACAGTGGGTAGAGGCACACTCAGAGGCAGTGGGGTACGGTCCAGTGTCTTCTGGGCAAGGAGTGGGTTGGACGAGACAGCCGAGAGTCTCTGAACCAGAGTGTCTGTATAGGCTGTGAGGGCCTCCAGGAATGACTGCTCGACTGCTGCATAGACACCGTCCAGACGGACAGCAACCTGTGTTAGGAGGTGCGAGACAAAGTAAATGCAATAACACTGACAACTAGGACATTACTTCATGTGATATATATAGTAGTGAACTCACCAGCTCAGCACTGACAGAGCTATGCGACCCTCTCTTTGATGTCCTCAGTCCCTTGACACTGATGTACAGAGCACACTCCCCCTTGGTGAGGGTATAGTGGGAGTTGGACAGAACGGCATTGATCTAAGGTGAGACGCTACAGGTCTACCTGGCCACAGGCAATGCAATATATATTCATAATATGAATAGTAAAGCAATATTTACACATGAAATCAATTGTTATGTACACTACCTGGTTCCTCGGGGCCAGTCTCATCACCACTGGGTATAGCACCTCCTCCCTCTGGTGCATGTGCCTCTGGTTGTCTAGCTGCATAGAGCTCAGACTAGTGTTAGATGATGGAATGAATCAGAAGAGGATCACATAGCTACGTATGCCAATGTACCCCACTCACCTCAGGGTCACTGTAGTAGCATCATCCTCCACATCTGCCTGTACTCTAGTGCCAGTGAGAGAGAGACACATCAGCTCATGGTTCTGGTAACCGGCCTCTGTCTCTGCATGGTTGTACACAAACACTGCCATCTTAGGCATGGACACACCCACAGACATACGCGTAACTACGCTGCTAGTCTCTGAGGCAGAGAGGTTGCCGGACCTGTACCGCCTCAGATACCTCTGGGCTACACGGAGACTGGGACAAAGGAAGAGGTGCCTGCCCACTCCGTCAAAGACCTGCACCGAGTAGATGTTGGCGGCCTTCCCACCTGTCTTGTGCTCCTGCACCTTGCCCATGACCCTCATATCCACATGGCCATGTTCTAAAGAGGTAGTACCAGAGACAGCTGCCATGGCAGAGGCTAGGGCACTGCTGAGGGTTAGAAATCTACACGATAGGGGAAGTGATGATACGCTAAGGTATATGGTTACATACACACCCTCCCAGGCTCCCCATGGAGACCATCGTCAGGACAGGAGGCATGTTGGCATCGTGCAGGACAAAGTCGAGGACCTGAGTATGAGTATTGATTAATACTCTATGCATACACTGCTTCCTAGTGAATGTCTAACCTGCCCCCTTGTGAGTGTGTATGATGGCACACTTCCAGTCTGCACAGTCGGTGTGAGGTGTCTGTCTGTGCCCTGAGACCCCAGGGCATCCTCGGCCTTCTCAGCTCGGGTGGTCTCTCTTTCTCTCTCCCTCTGTGTCGATTGGGCGTCTCGAACGTTCATTGACTGGGAGAGGGCTAGGGGGAAGTCACATACTGATGAGACTCTATAGGCTGCTGGAGTGGCTGCCTGGGTAGAGAAAACCTTTACATGTGTCTGGCCAGAGACAATCTCAACCTAAGAGTCAGCAACTAGACCATAACGGCACACTAAAAGAGCTATCGAATTGTAGGTTACCTTGACAGATACTCTTCTGGCTCCCATTCCCTCAGTCGGCACAAGCACTTCATACACACCCTCAGTGTCTATGCAAATACCGTACGGTATAAGGGTAGAGCGACCGGGTACCATTGGAATCTTTCTAGCGTGACGCAAAGCGCCCTGCACTTATCGTGAGTCTACATACATACAGTTACATATATATATATATATATATACTCTCACCTGACAGCATATCTGCTACGTAGACATAGGTCCCAGAGCTGCTAACGCGGCATGGCTGGGTGAAGGGAAGAGCAGACCTAGGGGGTACAACAATGGAGCCATACTCAGCATGCACTCGCTTGGCCCTACCAGGTGGACCCATAAAGACAGAGAGGCCATGGGGGGAGAAGTTGGAGACAACACATCTGGGGGGTGAGAACGTGTAGAAATTGTGTAACTCAAGATAGAGGTAGGTGCTGGCTGTCTACCTGTATCTGATGGACACCGCCTTGCTCAGCCTATTGGCACACATCTCAATGGAGGCCACACATGGGACACCAACCTGGGGGTTATACATACACAGTGATTGTTAATGATAATCCACAATTAACGCATTGACTAGTAACGTACTATCTGTGTGCCCATCTTGTAGTCCACATCGACCACCCCTGTATGGAGCAGGAAGGGCTCATCTGGGGTCAGAAATGCATATGCACCCACAACAGAATGATCATTGGCATGTCATACCTGCTGCGTGTCCTGTGACTCTCACTGCATTAGCCTTGTTAATGCTACCTACGGCATTGGAGGCAACACAGTACAGGTTGGCCTGAGCGTAAGATGTACACAAACAGACAAGCAACTCACAAATACCCATACTTCTCTGGAAATCTGCCCCGAAGAAAGCTGTCCTCATTGTTGCAATCCCAAACATATCTGATAGAATCATGCTCTTTGTACCTGTGACACCCACCTTATCCTCCCTGGCCTCTGTGTCTGGATCGTCCTTCCTGTCTGTGGTGGCTGTCCCGAACATGGCAGTCTCATTGTGCTGCAGGCGCTGGATGTGGCACTTGTCCATGGGCTAGTGGGTGAGAGGGAGCCTCTCCCTATATATGAAGTAATACCTATATATTAAAGAGTGATACACTCCCGTACCCTGAGGGGTGCCCATCCCTTCTGGATGGCGGTGGCTAGGGTGTGGTCGGTCAGTTCATTGCGGATCTGGAATGAAAAGATGTACCGAAGGGAAAGAAGAAGATGGATGGGATATATATCATACCATGTATGGAGGGAACAGGCGCAACACGGCGATGCCAGCGCTTGGCCTGAGATCAAAGTCCATTCCCACCCTGAGCACCCGCCTTCCCCGGTTTCTAATCGATATCTCCCTCTCGGTATCAACGTTCTTAGCCAAGGCCCCTCCAGCGAGAAGTGGAATCGGAGAGTGTGGGAACCTAGTCCAGTCCGCTGTGAACACCTCCACCGGATCCTCTGCCGCATAGCCTCTCTTGTCCATGGAGAACTTGGCAAAAGAGAGGTCCTGGTTGTGTATGACAAAGGGCACGTCCAGGTTGGAGTTAGCCGCCACATTGAGAGAGAGCAGGTTGCCCCTTCTCTCTCCTTTGGTGGCTGCATTGAGGGTGACAGTGATAGCACAAGGAGTGTCATTGACCAGCCTCAGCGCAGGCTGTATGTCCACCACCCTCGCACTCTCTGTGGTCTGTCTACCCAGTCTCGTCCGTGTAGCTCTGTGGAGGTTGGTGGAGAGATGCACAAACACGGCAGTACCCGTCTTGGTCCCTGTGCCACAGGCTATGTTGCCAACTGTGGGAGAGATAGGTGCCCTTGAAAGCTGGAATGCCTTAGTGTATGTCATGGCATGACGCCACTGGACCAGGGGGTCCTCGCACCCATTGTAGGAGTGCCCTGCGAAGAAGGTGTCACTGGCCAGCCCTGCCACAGACTGAGGGGGCCCACTCTCAAGGGGACACATCTGCACTAGGTCTCTCCCCATGGCAGTGTGTGTGAGGGGTAGGTACAACACCTCACCAGGGACTAGGACTGACTCCACTGGACGCCCCTCGAGTAGCTGAGAGGTAGACACACGAACCTTGACGTCTGTCTGGAAACGGTTTCTGACAGCATACTGGAGTAAGTAGTAGAATGAATAGTGAAACATGTATAAGGTGGAGCACTAACCTTTGATGTGATGGACACCGTTGTCTGGATACCAGTCAATGCCACTGTGACAAAGACTGGGTAGCCAGCGGTAGCAGCAGCCCCAGTAGCAGACGCACTCTTGACGTAGTATACATACTCTCCAGGCTGAGACACAGGCACACCCAGTAGGGGCTGGAAGGGTCTGCCAAAGAGGATGTCGACCTCAGTTTTGGGCACTCCCTCAGCGTCTTCCACATCCTCTACAGCTAGGTCCAGACCCTCACTGGCCTTGGTTCTGAGGACAGAGAAGGCGCACCCAGCCGTAACAGAGTCAACTGCCAGACCCACTGCCTCACTGACCTGCTGTGCAGACTCTACAGTGTTTACAGCACCGAGACACCCATCAGAGAGTACCTCAGATACACAGTGCACGTAAGAGTCAGGGGGGGTAGTGGCTGGACGGGCAACCACTAGCACAGGCAGACCCGTCTGATTGGTCATCAGGAACTCGGAGATGCCTGTGATTAGGTTGCATAAAAAATTTATAATACAGTGTATAGCAAATACTTGAGTGCAACATACCCTCATCTGCCGCAGAGTGCTGACTGTCTGTGTTGGTGGCCTGCTCGAAGGCTGTATTCAGGACCTCTCCCGCTGCTGCCAAAGCACATATTGCATCCTCAGGAAGGTGCAGATACACTGTACCCTGGTCAGCCCCTGCTACAGTCATGGATACAGACGTACCCTCCACCTGTCTGTCCTTGCCCCTGATAGCCTGGGTGGACAGACTCTGGGCTAGGGATGCAGTGAGTATCACGGGCTGCAGGAGGTTGTTGTACCCCAGGGCAGAGTGGTCGTAGTACCGCACCCTCAGACCTGATACAATCTCTGCACTGAGGTCTGTCTGTCTCATGGCAGCGGAGAGGGCAACGGTGGGTACGGACAGCTCTATCAGGGGGTGGTTGAGGGCAGACCTGAGCAGGATATCCATGCATGCTGTCTGGACCGTAGCATTCATGAAGACAGGTGCCTTGGATGGCTGTACAGTTATAGACTCAGCCTCCTCAGTGGAGCTAAGCAGGCCCTTGGCTGATGGCTCTCCCTCTGACTCTGCTCCACTGGAGGGTGTGGATGTAGCAGGAGCGACAGCTGACAGACCGTTTAGGGCAGATAGTACAGTGTGCATCTGAGCCCCACTGAGGCTAACATCCACTGTCTTCTCTACTGTGGCACTAACATCCATGAATGTGGCGCTGCTGTACTGGTCACAGATGAAGGAGGCTGCCACTAGGCCACTCTCTGGTGATGTATCTGAGGACTGTGGGAATGCACTGGAGACACTAGCTACACAGGGATCCAGGCTCTGCATAGATACAACAACCTTGACAGGCCCGCAGGCCAAAACAGGGAGGTCGTTGCTGGAAGGGTGAGTACAACACTAGAATATGCATATAGGCGATGAGGGTATCCATACCGGTGTCTGGGCTGGTTGTATGTGTGGAGTGACAGAGTGTGCATGCTGGCGTGGAGATCTATGTCCTGGATGGCACCCCTCTCGTAGAGGTGCTTGGTGAGTGTAAGAGCAACACTTGCCGAGGTCCCAAGTGACACAACGGGAGCATTGCCAGACGAAGCCTTGTGTGAGTGTAAATATTGGAGTAATGGCAGTCATAACACAATGTGGAAGATGATACAATGGTAGTCCTTACCTGAGTTGGCAGACTGACTCTGAGCTTAGAGGCAATGTCTACAAAGACGGTGGCCCCCATTCCCTTCCCTCTGCCTAGCAATGTGGAACATGCGGTAAGGGATGGCTTGGCCAGAGAGAGAGACACTCCCCCACCCAGGGAGGGTAGGGCTGTCTCCCCTCTCTCTGCCTTGGGTGCATAGTGTGTGGGTAGGTACTTGGCCAGAGACGCAAAGACACCAGTGGTACCAGGAGTCACCACTGACTCAGCGGATACTACAATCTCCAGTGCACCTGGGTCCCCTTGTACCATACCAAGCTCCGATGCCTCGCCCAAGGACACCCCCTCATCAGCGAGAGAGAGTGTGGTGGGTTCCAGTGACGGAGAGTATGTGGCTGTATCATACACTGGCACAGGGGTCTCAGTGGCAAAGAAGTCTCCGAGGGCAGAGAGAGAGCAGGGCACAGCAGTGACGGCTAGGGTAGACGTGTGACCACTGACTGTGATGTTCCCAGAGGTGGCGTCAAGCTTCACCTGGGTTGAGAGTAGATACAGCTACCTTCAATAGTTGCGAAAATACTAGTGCTAGCAGGAGCTCACCTTCAGAGATACAGGCAACTTGTCTCCCTCTTGGTGTAGTGCTATCAGAGATCTGAACGCGGTGTCTATCTGGGATGTGGTAGTGTTATCTCTGACACTGACTTCCTGTCCAATCATGACCCCGCAGCTAGTCTCTGTGCCACTCTGGGATACTTGTGCAGAGAGACCCTTCACAACACAGTCAAAGGAGCCTAGGGTGAGCAATGTATATAGGTTAAGCGAAAATGGAGGTACTAGATACCTTCGGAAACGCCATCAGTATCTGTAAGCAGGCGTAGCAGAACAGATGGACATGCAATCTCGCAGGATAGAGTGGCGCCCACATCCGGTACAGCTGTGACAAGGTCGTCGACCTGGGTGAGCCATGCGATAACGGTAAAAGGCAAAAGACCCATTAGTGGTCATTTGTAGATTTACCTTAGACACGAGTACGTTGACTGAGGCGTCCCCCTCCTCCTCTGGCTCAGCCTTTGCATCATGTGCGTCAGGCACACTCTGTCCCCCTATGTTGGTACCCTCATCAGCGAAGGATGCGAGGAAGAGGTACTGCTCTTTGCTCAGGGTCATACTCACGGGTTGGGCATTGTTGGACTGGTCACTCTCCCCAATGACCAGCTTGACTACTGTATCTGCTACATCAGCACTCTCAGAGGCGGGGCATTCTATGGGGCTCTCCAGGGTGACACCCATACCAAATGGTGTGAGGAATGACTGGGAGGTATCTCCAACCACAGTCTGACCCTGGATGCCAGAGACAATGCACGATATCTCCTTGCACGGGTACTCAGATGTACCGTCATCACTGATGGTGTACTGGGTCGACATCTCGAGGGTGGTGCCACTGATACTGAAGATTAGAAAATGGATGACAACGTGATGAGATGTACTTGAGACTCAGTATGAGAGGGCCTTACCTGATGTGGTCACTGCCAGCATCCATCCAGGGCACAATGACCTCCGGTACAAGGCCTGTCACAGATATGTTGACAAGAGATGGTTCAGCCTGGGGGTCAATAACTGCTTAACAAGGCCACTCTAAAATATGATATATAGCATCTTCAAATAAGCTTACCTGTGACACTAAAGATGCGGCCATGGTCGCAGATGCCGCCCCTACATACTCCTCAGAGGCAGATATCATGGAGGCTATGCCCTCTGCGTCGCCCTCCTGTGCACTGAAGAACTCGGACACCCTCGTGACATACTCCGCAGAGTATACTACACACAGCCTCTGCTGCAGCTCCAGGGCCACCTCACTCGCATACCCTGAGGAAGGGCTCTGGCTGAAGGTGACCCTCATCAGAGAGGGGGTGTCCTCAGTGACAGTGTCTGTGGGTAGGGTGGACACTATGCGGCCTCTGTAAACATCCTGCCTGCCGTCTGTCACTGTTACACCCCCCAGACACACATCGCAGTGGGTGGTGCCGTCAGGGGTTAGCAGCACAGTGCCGCAAACCTAGGGTGAACAGTTACTCCATAGATACAGACTAGCCATAGAGGCATAGATGTTCATGACAGCAGATATGCACCCCCACCTTGGTGACGTCGACAGTGGTCACTGGCCCCTCTGCCCTGAGGTGTGTGCTAATACCAGCCACATCGAAGCTGGCTCTAATAGATGGATTACTGGGTGCCAGAAGGTGCCTGAAGCCAGGGGTCAGGGGAGGAAGGGCACGTATCTGCTCAAAGACAGAGTTGTCCACTTGCTGCTTCAGTTCCTGGCGGGTAAGGTCGAGTAAGTTCAAGAGTATTGTACTCCCTATTAGTCACATTCCACCCACCTGTATAGCGTTACCGCCCTGGGACACTGCGTCTGTTAGTGCTGCCACTGCAGCCCCTGCCTCATCCTGCACCATCCTAGTAGTCTCCTCGGCCAGTCTAGTGAGACGGTTCAGAGACTCCCTAGGGGGTAAGAAGTGTGTAACAAGCAAACACGAAGCAACGTATGTGTGCAGTGCACAGATATTACCTAGCGAGTAAGACTGATATCAGACTGACGTCTAGATGCACATCCTGGCATGGGGTGTCCTGGGTAGTGCCCCCTGACAGCATAGCAGCCACACTGGTAGGCGCCGTGTAGGAGAGACTGAGGAACTTGGTTGCATTGTCACCACCCTGCTGGGACCCAGCTGTGACAAGCGGGTCACCCTTGTAACCGAGTACCTGCACCTGCCCCACAGAGACACTCCCCTCTGTGCGTGTAGCATGTACGGCCACCCTACCCTCTACCCCAGTCATACCAGCCGAGAACTCTCTCTGTCCCATGTCGTCGTCAAAGGTGACGCCCAGTCTGTGGACAGAGAAGTCTAGGACAGAGAAGCAGAAAGTGTCGAGGATGCTCTGGTCAACCCCGTCTGCCCTGAAAACAGCGGAGACAGCCTCGGTCCAGTCCACTTCAGTAGTGGTGGGGGTAGTGATTGGCTCTGTGTCTGTATGTGTCTCTGCAGAAGGGGCTGGTGAGGCGGCGTCTGGGGACAGAGAGCCTGGCGGTGAGACGAAGAGTAAGGCATCAACATACACAAACAGTTACGTACATATCTCTAGTGATAAGAGTAAATATAGTAATACCACCCACCCATCATCATGTCTCTCTTGCTGGACAGGGCACCGGTCAGGTTGTGTATCACCCTACTGCCACCCCTCAGGGACTGGGGTCAGGATAAGAACCACATAATCAGTGCATTCACAGACCTTTCTTAACACTATTTACACCTAGAACGCACACATTAATAATGTCTATCCTACCTCTCCTGTTACTGTCAGGGACAGACCGTCCAGGGCGGCATAGAGATGAATCCTAGGTACATCGACACCCCCTAGACTCCTGGCCACAAACAACTCGGTCGAGAGACCTACACGTTAGGTCGCAGTAAGAGTAGGGTTAGTCACAATCAGGGTATATTGAATTAACACGTTACAACTACTGGAATTACAGGACTAAGGACGTCAAGTTCAAGAGAGTAACTGCGAGCATCTCCTACCTGACAGTATGGATAGCACCCCTGCCTCCCTAGGTACAGGGGGCGCAGAGGGGGCAACAGCATCTACAAACTGAACAAAGGCTGCATGGGAGGGGCAGAAACACACCTCAGTGTCCTGGTGTTAAATAGGCACAAAGTATATATATCAACCAGTAACAACTCAAGTGGTTACCTGGAAAGCCAGAGAGTATGTATCGTAGCTCAGAGGCCTGCCGGTCCCCTCTTCCTTAGGCCCAGCTAGCTTCTGAGAGAAGACTGCGCTTGAGGGGCTATCCTTGACACTGGGGTAAGCAGGAAAACAGCAAACAAAATACTAGATACAAAGAGACATATGCTAAGCATATCATGATATACCCACCTGAGGCTCCCGAGGTTGACCACCAACACCCCACAGTCTGTGTCGCCAGGGTAACAGGCAGAGGGTACGGCTAGGATGGGGGCAGCTATCGACACGTCCAGATGCATGGTGCGGACCTAGGGTTAGGTATCCGTGATGAGTCATAGAGACCACTATACACTTTCGGTTGTATTAGCAATACAATATAGCTCTATTATTATGACTCAAAGTACCAGCATAACTCTGGTTAGTAATACCGAAATATTCTGCGATAGAGACTCACCTGCTGTGCCGCTGTGCTGAATATGCTCTGTGCAAAGTCTGACACTGCCTGGGTGTCAAGGTCCAGGGTGCTCTGTGCACCGGTAGGTGACTCAGCGAGTGAGGCAGATGGAGGTAAGGGGGACAGCTCCCCCTCTGTACGTATCTGTGCCATGGAGGAGGTGATCCTGTCACCTAGGCGCTGGGCCCTGGGGGTCAGCCACATACTGGATTCACATATACACCAGAGAGGTAAAGTAATAATAAGAAGAAACACTGTGAATTGTGTTCATACATAGAGACACATACCTTGTCACAAATGCTGGTGGCACAACGACCAAGAGGGGCAGCGACTGAACAGTGACAGAGCCAAGGTTGCGTTTGGCCTTTAGTAAGTCTTCATAACAGCACAAATGGTGTGTCACGTTTACACAGTTTCCATACATATACACCCCACCTGCATGTTGACGTCATACTTGACAGACAGGAACGAGGATAGCTGGGTCCCAGCCTGCACATCCCCTCGGTTGAGGGTGGATATGATCTCAGGATACACAGCACCAGAGTCAACTGCGGTGAGGTTGGATGTGACAGGGTTGAGTTAATACTAATTCTTTGCCAGTAGGAAATGTATATATTGTGTCAAATACCAAGCCATATGTATTCATATTGAATGTATCACACACTCATATAAAATAAGGAAGGGAGTATACATGTATTCACATGTCTGAACCTGAGTCATCGGTGAGGGATATGCACTTGATACTAGCACTTCCGGTGAGCTGCTTGGACGCAGAGAGGACGTTGTCGAGGTCCAGACCCTATATGGTTGGGTATATGAAATTGACGCGTATACTTGAAATATATATGCAAAGATAATGGTGGTCAACGGCTCCCTAAACTACCATGGAAGAGATGGGATCCTGTAATACCATATTCAATTTCATAATCCCTAATGTATATCCACACCCACACTCACCTCGAGGTGGAATGACCCAAATGGTGCAATTGTGTATGGAGACCCCACGTCTGTGACTGCCTGTCTCTGTTGCTCTGCTACTGCACCCTGACTCTTTATTACATCGAGTGCAGTCTGCATAGGGGCAGAGGGGTCCAGGACATGCTCGTTGACCTGGGGGGTAGAGTAACTCTAAAAAATGTATATGTGTGGGTAACACTTAAATGCTTCTTGACCCGGTCGTTGTGATGAAAGGAGTCAGGTACAAAAGTAATACACCCACCTGAATATCCACGCTCTCCATTGAGAAGTCCAGCGTGACTGTCTTGCCCTTCCTAGCCTTGCCCTCGGCCTCCATCTCCTCCCTCACCCTCTGTGCCTCCTGGGCCTCCTTGGTCAGGGTGGGGCCTAGCATACCTATGCGCACAATCTCACCCTCGAGCAGTTCCATTGGTACCTGAGCCAGGGCAGCCTAAAGAGGTTAGTGGGGGTGATTCCAAATAACTGCACTTACTGCGTTATGATATTTCTTACACTGTACCTTTCTCTCCTTCTTCCCCATCTGAGCAAGGTCTGCCACTCCGTGCTCCTTGAGTGCCGCTATGGCTATCTCGCGGTACTTGATGAGGTCGGCAGAGGGGATCCACTTCTCCAGCAGAGCCTAGGGTAAGTGTGGTTAACGGGCTAGGGTTTTCGCATGGAGTGTTGTCGTCTATATACCAGTATCATATGCGTATGTTCATGGCACCTTCTTGTCCCTCTCGTCACTGGATAGAGGGGATGTACGGGCTCCAACGTCACAACCCAGGGTCCTGGGAGATGAGGATTCATAGATGCATAGAGCACATATACACACTATGATAGGAGCATCGGTGGCAGGGTATACACTGTATGCCGCACCTGTAGTAGAGGTTGACGTATGCACTCTTGCTCTCTCTGTTGATGTGCATGGCCTTCTGTTGCACTGCCTGTCTGTCCACATAGGTGGACAGGGGGTGGATGCCCATGACCCTCTTGCCAAGGGCAGTCAGGGCTATGACCTGATTGATAAACATGCATACACTATACTATAAACATTGTAAGGAGAGGAGTGAGTGGCTGAACAATACTATATACATACTAAGTGGTAGTTCAAAGAACCTGATGGTCGCTCAAGGTCAATGCTAGTGCTGTCATGTCAAGGCCGGCCTTGACTGCAGAGCCAGCGCCAGAGAGGGACAGACGGACCTGGTATTGGTGTTCAGATATTGCAGACCCCCTAAATACTACAACAACTAATATAGAATGTATATACGTATATACACGAACCTTGAGAGACACTGGTTCCAGCACCATCTCCAGTCCCATCTGTCTGGGGTCCCTGAGCACACGTCTGGGTGAGGGTAATTAATGATACACCTACGTAGAATGACAACACGCATGGGTACACATATACACTACAAATACATACCTCATGAAGTCTGTCTGCATATGTGTATCACCACATGTAGACACAGCTGAGAAGTGGGGGTCTGCGTATACAGCAAAGGACTGCAGGTGCATCAGCTTGCGCACCACACCGTTCTCATCCTTGCCCTTGTCTGCTGCAGCCGATCCCTATTAGTGTTAGGGACATACTGTACAAGATTCACTATTTATACATATCCCTAAATGCTAATTGATGCTTAGGGGGTGCAAAGCAGTAACTTGCACTCGTCCAAACATGTACCCAGATATGTACTATACATCCACCCCTACCTCTGTCCAGTCACTGGTAGCTGTGCACACTGTGAGCGACTGTACCATGGCACCCACGCAGAGGGGGGCGGCACAGGCAGAGGTGTCCTCGAACCTAGGGTGAGATGCACTATCAATATCGATATATATACTGATAGACATATGTATACCTGGTACTTGTATACATACACACATATATACATGTATATATACTGGATATACCCTCACCTGACGTGCAGGTCCGTGAGCTCCACCCTGAGGTTGTTGACAATGAGGGGGGACAGCTTGGCAGTGACAGAGGACACCATCCTAGGGGTGAGGGGGGGGGGGCGGAGAGTGGAAGATACCAGTCTCCCATATTACCTTGAGAACAGGCCTGTCTCCTTCTTGCCCTTGATCTGCTGGGCATGCTTGGTGTGCCAGTCCTGGGAGGTAGTCACTTGTTGAATGATATATCAATGTGCACTCCCATACATATATGAGTGTGAATATATGGTACGTATGCTTGGTGTGCCAGTCCTGGGGGGTAGAGGTATTAACTAAACACTATATGTATATATATATATGTGGGTGAGAATGTATACCTCAAGTATCTTTCCCTTGAGCGTGCACACTAATAATGACACCAATGAATATATACACACACTATAAGTATATATACTAATACATATTTATATACCTCGAGTGTCTTTGCCTTGTCCTTGAGTGTTGACTCTAGGGCAGCCTGCACAGTCTCAGGGGTGTATACACCTGGGGGTAAGGAACAGATAGACACTGGTATGGTAGACTTGAAAGCCGACGTAGTAATAATTTGGCAGATAACTCCTGGGTCCTCATAGAGCACCATGAGTGAGACATATAGATACCGATGGTATAATGACACTACTTCTGGATAGCTGGAGCAGATTACTATGCACCTGCATTCTCTCCTGGGGGCTCCAGCAGGACAAGGACTCCCTGATGTTAGACAAAGGAGTAATCTGACACTGAACACTAGCTATTAGTACACATATGCTACTAATAGTGGACCTTGCACTACACCGATATGAGGGGTACATTGAATACTGAATATAACTACATACATATATATATATATACAATACATATATAGTGTACTATTGTAAGTACCTTGCACTGCACCGCTATGCCCTTGGAGGGGTTGGACCAGGGTATGTCCACTAGCAGATGCTCAATGCAGCCATACTTGATACCCACACCAGGGAGGGTCTTCTCTAAGGCCTATGGGTAAGACGGGTGGGGAGAGAGAGAGACAAACAAAGATACAGAGAGAGAGAGAAGAAAGAGAAAGAGAACGGGGGAGAGAATACGAGAGAGGAAGAGTATGTGGATAAGGATGAGGGGCAATGGTGAATATATGACTCAGCTTAAACCCTGACCTAGAGACTTCACGCATTATATGATAGTTTGTGCATAAAGAGAGAAGACAACGAGAGTTGTTGGGAGGGGGGGGGGGGGGGGGGGGGGGGACATACACATACGGGGTGT
>BDIP01000286.1:0-22644 GCA_003568945.1 Kipferlia bialata
GAGTATGTATTCCTATATGCCACACTGGTGACCCGGAGGGTCACGCCGCACTAGTTGTGTAAACAAAGATTCTTCACATCCAAATATTCAACGGCATTCTTCCAACCCGAGTATGTCATTTCTAGCATTGGTTACATCATACATATGTATAGGTATGCACATCATTCTTTCAACCCTCCAGGCGTTGTGATCAAGCTGTGCTCTGTGGCCGATGTATACATCACTTATATACAACAATATATTGCATTAATATTTCTTTTGTAGACCCATATCATTCTGTCAACCCTAGGTGTAGTTATCAAGCTGTGCTCTGTGGCCGATGTCTCAACAATATACCACCATCACTTCCTTATCTTTTAATAATGTGTGTATCTATCTATATCTAACTTCCAGGTGTAGTTATCAAGCTGTGCTCTGTGGCCGATGGATGCACACCCCTGCACATCACAGCCGCAAAGGCCATCATGAACAGGTAACATATACCACAGTCATATACTTGTCAGTATTCAAGTTCATAAGGAACTATTAGTTTCGCAACGCCCCTTATCCCCCCTCCGACTCACCCCCAGGGACCGTGACTCTAGATATGCCTTCAACCTGGCCTTCTGGGACTACATTGGAAGGTATTGATTAGATGCTTGATAATATCCTACATATATTTCAAATCTATAAGCTATATGCATTCTGGGACTACATTGGAAGGTGGGGTGGATACATGTTTCATGTATTGAAGACATTCGAAATTTTCCTGTATATACCCGCTGACCCCAGGATAGCCTCTGAGTCTGGCAGGAACATCAGCAACACGCATACATACTATAAATACATGATATTATTAGTCATGATATACATGTTCTATTCTTTCTTACA
This sequence comes from Kipferlia bialata, assembly GCA_003568945.1. Classification (NCBI taxonomy): domain Eukaryota; phylum Fornicata; genus Kipferlia; species Kipferlia bialata. The sequence continues at coordinate 871 of BDIP01000286.1, forward strand.
CTAGGATAGCCTCAGAGTCTGGCAGGAGCATCAGCAACACATATACATAAATACACATTAGAATACCATTATATTCAATCATGTACTATAGGATATCTGACTGTAGGATAGCCTCTGAGTCTGGCAGGAGCATTAGCAACACGGCCATCCTACTCGCACACCTGCTGGGACCAGGCAACAAGGGTATGTCATAGATAATACTTGGGGTGGTCCTTGGAGACCAATTTATACTCTTCCCAATCGAGGTTTAGTCAATCTGTATATACCCAAGTATACGTCTGACACTCAGGCTCTGGTATCTCCTGGGGCGTTGTCAAGAAGGCACTGGGCCTCGGAGGGAAGGCACAGGTGAGGACAAGCGTAACATACCTTCCACACTCTATTCTCCGTCTTCCCCTCTCTATTCCTATCAGTAAATATTGTATGTACTGTCAGGTACTCACCCCAGGTCTGGTTTGACATTGTCCTCCTCACTCTGTTCACCGATATGTATATCTCTCTATGTATACATATTTATAGATTGATTGATAGATTTCTTCTACTCAACTAATTGATAGGTCTGGTTTGACATCGTCCTCCTGACCTTGTCCACCGATGTGACGTGCAATGGAGTAGATAGGGGTGCATGGGTGCAGCTCCTACAGCCCATCAAGGCGGTGGGGCACGAGCAGCTCATGAGGTATCACATGTAGTACAATTACATATATATGTATATATGTGTATACATATGAATATCAATATACTAAGAGGATACTATAGTGGTCTATCAAGGCGGTGGGGCACGAGCAGCTCATGAGGTATTGTATATATATATAACTAGTTGACCTCTACAAATATTCACATATTCAACGAACACTATGGTCCGTGTTGCCTTGAAAACTCTGGCCCATATTCGTTAATAACCACACAAGTGTAACATATTTGGCATTCGTACAAATGCATGTGCACCCCCTCTGACCCCCAGAGAGTATGCCGAGATGACAGGCCATGGCAATGTGCCACTCGTCACAAGGTATGTATTGTAGTAGTCGATATCTATCTGAGTACCTGCACTATCTCTCTCCCTATATGCAAATTTGTATGAGCTCCTACAACAACATCATTTCTCATATGGTCTATATACACATCATCTTATCCACTAGGATGGCCTCTGTGCTGCAGTCCCTGGTCAAGAGACTCAGGAGGAGGGACAGACAGGTGGGTACATGTATATTTGTACATATATACTATATGTGTATAATATATACTATGTATGTATGTATTGGTCGAGAGACTCAGGAGGAGGGACAGACAGGTATATATACATACATATATACTTGAGTTGTTTTCTAGGCCCTGCTCTGGCTTACCATAGCTGGCACTCTACGGATGCGTATGTATTACTATATATCTCCTATCCTTAACTAACCCCAGGCCCTGCTGTGTCTGACCATAGCTCTCTCTCTCCCGTACTCTCTCTCTCTTTCTCTCTCTGTATAGCAGTGAAGTAATGTATCCTTACCCCAGGCCCTGCTGTGTCTCACTATTGCTGGCACTCTACTTATATATATATACTATTGTATATCACCTCTCGTTCCTTACTCCAGGCCCTTCTCTGTCTCACTATTGCTGGCACCGACAGGGACAGAGCCATGGCCAGATTGACAGAGGTCAGGGAGGAGTGTCTAAGGCTAGGCAGGAAGGAGGAGTAGAGAGACAGAGAGAGGGGAGAGGGTGAGACTCTGCTGGGATGATGACTGGAGAGCTGGAGATTTCCAGGGTAGTATTCGATATGGGCCGTAATAGATCGTAGCCATGTTGGAATAGCGGGTGGAGACTTGTGGTAGTTGATAGGGTTCCTCTAATATTCTCGATTGGGCATCAATATGATTCCGTCAGAGGGACGCATCCAATCTGATAACTCACTCTGGGAACAACGGTATATTACATATTACTAAGACTCCTGGGAGTACATTGCCCATGACCACTTCCCAACACAAATTCAATAATATTGAATCAATATATTCTCAATGAGAATTTCTCATTCCAATTTCATATTCCTTCTCAACACTCTCTCGTCAGAGGTGAGATAACACAGCAACGTACTCTCTGTAGTTGTTACTCACACACACTGTAAAGTCTGGCATCGTGACCGATTCACACACTATATACACAAGTTCAGATGTCGACAGAGACCAAAGCGTTGTCCACTTGCCCCTCTAGTTCCCCTAGCCATCCCTCCAGTGTCTCCACCACCTTGGTGATGTCTGCACCCACCCTCTGGGTCATGGGTTGGGTGATACGGACCTGGGAGTCAATAGTGCATAGTATATACACATGAGGATAATGAATATATCTCTGGGTCACGGGCTGGGTATTCTGTACCCGGGGTCAATAGTGTATGGGATATATATATATACTACAATATATATACATATGCCCCCACCCTCTGGGTCATGGGCTGGGTGACACGGACCAAGAGGTCAGTGTTGTATATCACCTTGTTGGATATGTATACCATATAGGTGTGAGTATATGTATGTATAAATGGGTCATGGGCAGGGTGATACGGACCTGGGGGTAGGTATCGGAGATATACCTACAGACTGACAGGTGGTATGGTAGGTAGATGTATATACATAGGGAGATACTAGTTATTGACTAAGAGATGTGCCCACCTGTCTCAGTAGGGGTAGAAGGTCAGTGTGGGAGGCAAGTGCCGGCACTCCTGCACCCTCAAAGCAGTATGCTAGACCCTCAATGTGCCACAGGGCGGAAGCGACATCAATGGGCACACTCATCATGTTTAGCATGTTGGGTGGTCCTCCTGGGTGTTAATAGTAACCACTGTACATATATAGTATATATAGTATATACATATCTACTATTACCTATGGAATACTCAGTATACTGAATCATACCATACATTGGAAGGTATCATAATGGATATATATCAATTAATTATTAATATGAATGGTATCCTATTAGGTAGTTGAGTTAAAGATTAGTAAACATATATCATCTCATATACTATATATCAGTTACATATACATATATACATATACCTGTCCCAGGCCGACCCTGTCTAAGAAGTGCATGTTGGCTGAAAGATACTTGATATATCATGTATAGGATGGATATATCATGTATACGTATGGATATATATATATATATATATATACCTGGCTCAACCTGAGGCTCAGGCAGAGTGTCCAAGTGGTGCATGTTGGCGGAGATGTATAGGTAAATATACATATATATGTATAGTATAGATATATGTCAGTATAGTCTATACCTGTCCGTGGCTGACTGGCCCTGTCCAGGTGGTGCATTATGGCTGAGATATATGCACTCAGTGCATCAAGGGAGGTATCAATGAGCAGGAGGGGGAAGACACTCCTGGAGGTGAGTGATACATATATATATATATATATATAATCATATGTACTTAGTATACGGGGAGAGGCATATGTAGAGGCATCAGTGAGCAGGAGACGGAAGACACTCCAAAAAGTATGAGAGTAGGTACTCAAAATTGTCAGAGATGTATGCTTTGGTGTGGGTAAAGTAGTGTTGTATATTCACTACATAGCAATGAGAGACGTTGGGTATATGTACCTACATGTGCCGCTTCAACCACTCCCACTTCTTCCATTTACCGTATATATATCGAATTGATATACAATATACTACTATACATACCTGTACCGCATCAGGTGGATCAGGGCCACGAAATTTTCTCTCGGGAAGTTGTTAGAGAGAAGACCTTGGTTGACCTTTGTCTGGTGTAACGAATATACGTATACGTATATAAGCATATATGTGGGGTGTGTATGATTCACTTTAGAACCCACCATAATGTCCTCTGTGACATCTGTCATCATCTGCATATTCATACATGTATACATACACTATATATTTCTTTGTATATGTTGTAGTTCTCACCATAATGTCCTCTGTGACCTCGGTCATGACAGCCACCCTCTCTTGGTGGGAGAGAGAGAGAGGGGACTCACACACATGGGGGTCGAAGAGCCTAGGTCATTAGAGAGGTACATTATATGAGAGATATGTAACCAGAATTATCATACTATGTAATAGAGAGTAAGTAGTAACACATGTACTCACACACATGGGGGTCGAAGAGCCAGGTCATTAGTGGGGTATTGTACTAATACATATACTAATGGAGTCTGTATGTGGCGAGGAGGGGGGTGGGGTAATAGTATGAAACAGTATATGACGTGTGCTCTATGTATGTCGATAGGTATACATAATAGTGTATGACGTATGTCTACTCACCTGGTGCTAATCTCCATACTCTCACATGCAAGATGGGTGAAGAAGAGAACCGAGTCAACCTCAGAACGGAGGTCGTTGCTATTACCACCAACAGCCTCAATTGTGCCAATACTCTGTGACATGTTCTCCAGGAGAGGCCTAACTGAGTGGTAGAAGCTATCGAATGAGCCCTCCATCATGGGACTGAAGACAGAGGAGACTTCACTGGGGTAAGATACAATGGTATATGCATATACATATATATCCTATATAGTGATAAGCACAATACATCACGGGGCTGAAGACGGAGGAGACATCGCTGGGGTGAGACTAAGTACACAGAGTGCAAAGAATAGTATAAATATATACCTTTACAATTCTCATATATTCCCCCTTTACAAGACACATACACACGTTGTAATTGAAGAAAGGATTGGGTTTGTACACCAGTATATACCTCGGCCACTGGCACATACTCTCTATGAACCCAGCTGCAGCCAGTCTCTCTCTCTGAATCTGCTCCTGACCTCCATCAGATGCACTGTCCCAGTCTGGTATCAGTATCAGTAGTGCAATACACTATAATACTACCATGCTGATACTGATACTGATGCTAATACTGCTCCTGACATATATCAGTTACACTGTCCCAGTCTGGCATTAGCATGTATAGCATGTGTATATATATGGAGGGAGTAATGGTGTTATATATCCTCAGCTTCACATAAAATCATCTCTATTAACATCTATGCACCTTGGATATATACATAGGAAGTAAATATGTATACATTAACATGTATGTAAATATGGGTATATATGTATGCCATACATTGTATGGTGTGTATACCTACACTCATCTTGGCCAGGATGGAGAGGAGCCACATGTGCTGGAGGGTTAGGAAGGGGGGGGGGGGGGGGGGGTTTTTTTAAAAAAATCAAAGGGGGGGGGGGGAGGGGGGGGGGGGGGGGGGGGGGGGGGGGGGGGAGGGGGATACTAATCTGTGCATATATAAAGATATGAGAGTCCCCACCTGCTTCTGTGCCACTGGGGCCACTCCGTTCTTGGCAATCTGGCCAATCATGAGCTCGTCCAGGATCCTGGGGGTGAGGCAACTGTATAGAGACCAGCACACTGTATTAAAATATCTCTGTACCTGTCGACCTCTGCCCCTGCGATCTCCTCCTCGTCCTCCACCCCCAGGGCATCGTCCATGGTCTCATTCACCATCTCCTGGGGGTGAGGGGGAGGATGAAACATATCACTAGAGGATGCGGGGATAGCACATATATATCAGTAAAGAGAGTTGTGCTCAGTTTGTATTTTGATGATACATGAAAGGGAAGGCGATACAGTAGCAGAGACACCCACACAATGCACGTACCTCCATGAGCCCTGCCTTTGCCATCTGCTTGGACATGTCTCTCATGGTGTCTCTGAGCTCTGGCACACTGACCAGCTGGTTCATGGCCTCCATGATAGGGACGGTGTTGGACATGACGCCAGACACCCTGGGGTTAAGGGGGGGAGAATGGAAGGGTAGGAAGGGTGGGTAGAATAGGAGACCTGAATGGAGGGGGGTGGGGGGTACGATACAACAACACTATAAAGGCTAGACTATTCTGGAGGGAAATGTACCATAAACAATTAATAGGATGAAAATGGGTAATGAGAAGTGGAAATATGTATCATCCTAGTATGTAGCAATACGTGTAGGCATCGTATACGGTACAATGACAGCAACGCCGGGATGTAAGAGATACCACCAGCCCACACAAAACAGTATACGGCAGTGTGGCATACGATAGAAAGAAGAGTACAATTACAGAGACATTATGACCTGACCCTACCAACATATGACATGAATAGAAATGTCCACACTGTGAGAGCAGAGCAGATCAAATACATTCACATCTTACCAACTGACACTACAAGAACAACTAAACACAAATATGCTAGACACCAACACCCAGGGTGATGTGTATATATATAGACATCAAGCATACACGATAGAGGGTGGAGACTCCCCATACACATACACTACCCGTCCTATCCCACCTGATGACTGCCATATTGGCCTTGATTCCGTTCTGGGCACACTTCAGGTTTGCCTTGGCCTCAATCAGCCTCTCGCAGGTGTGTCTGGCCCTCACAATCTCCTTGGCAATTATCTTCATACACACTGGATCGTTGTACTTCACGTACATCTGCATCTCACGGGCAGCCTTGGTCTCCTCTCTCCGGATCTGGGACACCTGGGTGAGAAATAAGGACCACAGGCCGCAATACAGACCGAAATAACGGTAATCAGTACCTGCCGGTCGATATACCGCATTTCGGAGTTCATGTCCTTCATAGCCTGCTCAGCTGCGGCAGCAGCCTGCTCTGGCGTAATCTGAGAGGATCCGGCTCCCATTCTTGCTGCTTAAACAGGACTCAGGGTTAGAAAGAGGTCCAGCCTTCGATTCCCAACCTGACCAAAAGTATCAACCCTTGTCCCTCTGGATCGTGTAGGGCCTACACTGTAGGCATGCTGGTACACAGACACCCTATGGCAGTAGCAGAGGCCAATACCGTGTTTCTACAGAGTAATGCTTATGCGTCAACATCCCCAGACGGATGGATACCACTTAAATAAGAGACATAGCAATTATATCCGACAGATGGAGTGATGGGTATACGGTCTATTCAACAACCGAAACACAACTGATGCCCAATGGCATCAATTCAGACAAAAGGCACACAAAACACTTCAATGAGACTCGGACAGCACAGAAATCCAACCATATAGGGGTAAACATCGCACTGGGACAGCGCAAGGCAACACTCCCATGAGCCACCCCAATACTCCAAAGAGGAAGGGACGACACCCATTGGAATGGGAGGGTGGGGGGGGGGGGGGGGGGGGGGTGGGGCCCCCCCCCCCCCCCCCCCCCCCCCCGCCTTCCCTTACCCTCCAGTCTTCCTGGGTCTCTGTGTGGACTGGGATGGTGTCCAGGGCTGTCTAGGCTCAGACTCCTACGTATGTGAGTTCAGTGTAGGTTGGCCAGGATGGGGGTGGCTCAGTGTGTGGATGGTACGTGGCGACAGTGAATTCCCTTCTTGCACTTTCACATTATTGTGTATATAGTCTATCTTCTTTCTCTCTCACACACCCCCCCCCACCCCAGTTCCCCACTGTGGCCTGTGTGGGATACCTCACCTACCTCACCCTGTCTCTGCTGGTGGCCAGGAGAGACGCAGCGCTCATACGGTGGGTTCTATATATATACAATAGTATAGAGCTCTATTGCTCTCCTATCAAATCCCACCCCCTAACCCCAGCCCCTTCTTCACCAACGCCGGTCTCCTCTCCCATGACCTCCCCTCCATGTCGTGGGGGGAGGTGGTCGACAGGATACTCGTGTACTTACCAGCGGTGGAAGGTAAATCATTATGGTAAATCATTATATATCCTTGTGCCGGACCTCAAATATGGTACTCACCCTCCAGGCAGAGAACTGTCAGCTGCCGATGTACAGAAGAGACTCCTGAGATACGATGACTATCTCGTGGCAGGTAGGTGGCTGCAACAGCACTTTACACTCTAGTTGCCAAATGGCCCATTGGATGTGCAGTGTACCCCCTATCCCTCAGGTGTCAAGGCCGGCCTGATAGGGGTGGATAAGATGTACTTCCCTCGAGCACTGCTGTTTGCTGTACAGCGCATAGTCCTGTACCCGTGCTTTGTGATGAGTGAGGCAGATGAGAGTGGGGGGCAGCGCATAGAGCTGCACCCTTTGCTACAGAGCAACCCAGACGAGTTTGCCAAGGCACTCTGCAACCGGTGGGGGGTTGTAGGTCACACTGTTGTCGGTACATACTGCTTGTATACAGAGTATTGTCTAATCCCAGGGCCCGTAGCTATGGTATCTGGGCCTTGTGTCTCTCCCCCTTCCTGCTGTGCTACTCTCTAGTGGAGACAGTCTTCAGTCAGGCTTACGCCCTGTACACAAACACAGGTGGGTGGGAATATCCACATATATGTGTCACTATACACATGCACTCTATGCTTGTGGTCTGGACGTTTCTGTGATCATTAGTGTGAATGGCAACCTCTAAACCCCCAGAGCTTTTGAGCTCTGCTCAGTGGTCCAACTGTGCCCTGTATAGATTCAGAGCGGTAGGAGAGGACAAGACGGCATTTGAGAGGAGGTGGGTTATTCTATGACTCCGGATCTTCTGTTGCTAAAGACTCTCTCCCCACCCAGGATCCGTGCGTCTTATGTGTTTGCCGAGGCATACATGCACCAGTTTAGATACCCCGTCAAGGAGGTGTGGGGATATATACAGATTCAGAGATGTATATCTCTTGAGTTCATACTATGTTTTCCCAGGGAAGGAGTAGGAACTCTTTGATATCCTACGGATACATTGACTACATTGACTAGCATACCCTGCCTTCCCCCCTTTTGCTGATTTTCGGTCTCCAATACCCAGGCCCTGCTCCGTGCCATCTCCAAGCCCCTCTCCTTCCTGGCCCTGGCCTGTCTGCTGTTCCCCCTGTTCCTAGGACAGGGGGCAGGGGATAGAGTCATATTTTTCGGGTAGGGGGTGACACACACAATCCTAAGTACACCCTGTACTTGTAATCTCAGTAATCCATATACTCATGTATTCTCATAGTCTTGTGTCCTTTTCCCCTCTGATACCTAGCTTCTCGATGACATTCCTCCTGGGTCTAGCTGCTGCCTCCAGCCTAGCAGTCAGGGCCATGATCCCATCCACTGCCAAGAGGTGATATATACTTAGTTGCACTATAATAGTGTACCAACTTAGGTCTGACTCCCAGGTACGAGCCTGCCCGTGCCTATTCCAGACTGCAGAGGGTCCTCTTGTACACAGACGAGAAGTGGGCTGCAGCACCGGCCAGCAAGGAGACACGGCAGAGCATTGCAAAGCTGTATCAGGTACCAACTGGCATTGGGTAGATATTGTGTAGCGACCACCTTCTCTCACCACCAGCCTTGGTGGCGCAGGGCCCTTAAGGATATGGTGGCCATGTTCAAGGTAGGACAGTGGCTATTGGTGTATCAGGGTAATTGTACAAGTCCTGTCAAGATCAATGTATTGTAATGGACTCCATATCTTATATGAGCCCTCATGTTCTTTGATACTGACACTGGTGTATGCAGGGTGGGATTGGTAGAATGCTGGTATTTATATCACTGACTGGAGTATTTTCCATTGTCCAGCCGTACCACACACTCCATATGCCCGTATTGACTGACCTTTTGTGTGGCTACGTCCAAAGTGTGACCCCAGGTCCCCATTCTGCTGCTGAGGGCAGACAACCCCGACTCCTGGCTAGTCAAGTACGTCAGATACATAGCCAGCAACACTGAGGTCGAGGGGAACGGCGCCACCCTGCGGTGTGAGGAGAGCATCAAGCCGGGGAAGGAGCAGACAGAGGTGGAGGGCGCTACAGAGTATGCAGGTGAGGGATATGTGGTGATGTCTTTGTTAGGTGATGACCAAGGCATATAGCAATACTTGCCGTTGCACTCTCTGCTGATTGGGCACGATATTCTATATTCTCTTGCAGCTTACCCCAGGTCTTGACGCTGTAGACCAGGCAGTACTGACAGACAGTGAGGAGTGTGACCCAGCATACACCATATAGACAGTTGCCCACACATAGGGTTCAACGCTATGTTCAATTTGGGGTTTACTTCTGGATAGATATATCTATCTGTTTAGTGACTATCTTGTGGGATGTACTATAATGTTTGTGTACTATACTATAGTACTTCGTGTATGCGTGTGCATTATGGTCTGTGTGCTGGGTCAAACCACTGTTCTCGGTAATCAGTTCCGGTCCACATAAGCGACCAAGTCTGGATTACACATTCGCTGTGGCATCCAGATAGAACTGAGAGTGTCAGAATTACACGTTATCCTTGCCGCATTGACGTCGTTTGAATAGTGGTCAGTATCGGTCCGATCTGTGGGTGAATGATCCCATAATTGGACCCATTACCATTAGATCTAGCACTTACCTCTCTGTTCCCAGCATTCATGATTCATTGCCTGCCGATGGGGTTTCTCTCTCTTCAAACTGCCATGCATTGAGATTGGTAGAGCTACAATAGTGATGAGAGTGTTTACCACGAATGACTCCAGAGCCATGAGTGGGACGTTCCCACTGGGAAATCACAGTGTGATTCACACAGTATTCTATCGAGTACTAGATAATGGGCTGTATACGGGAGCAACGCTCATCACCTCAAACCTTGAGGGTCAAGGCTTGGGTCAATGAGACTATTGAGAGTCTCAATTTGACACGGTCATAGGCGAAATACTCCTCCAAATTCTGTCCTCACAGACTGAGGTAAAATCGGTGAGTACAACAGTGACCACTGGTCACGTGCCACGTGACACGTGGTAACAACTGATGATGTATCCATGGCTACAGTCCAGTGGCTAGTAGTGTGACAAGCATATATGGCTGGTTCTACAGACCCACAACCAAGCAGATTCTCTACAATGGAAGTCAAGTAGTGGAGACTGAGCTTGGTCTTCCAGGTCTAGTGATTCTATTTCTGATTGACAGCACTACTTTGGAATCCAAAGGTTGGATAATTGCAACATGCACAACCCAATTTGGGTTGTCCAATGGGCATTCAACCGCCAAGTTGCCGGCCCCAACTCACTATAATTGCAGCCTGCAGTCTACAGGTAGTGGGAGATATCATGAATGTGACTTCATAATAGACGCATAATACAATCGGAACACCTCAGTCTCATATTGGTTTATAAAGGCTGGTGCGTAAGACCAGGGCAGATGATAACTAGAAGCAGTAAGATACAAAAGTAAGTATATGTAGTGGACACAACAAACAAAAACTAGGGAAACACCAAACGAGGTGGTCAGAACAATGGGCACAAGGAGTGTGCCCTCAACAGAGAATACCAGGACCCTGGTGATTCTACACACAGGTGCAACCCATGTCTAGAGGAAGGACTTCAGCTTGAGGGATGCATTGGCAATACCCACCGCTATGAGGATGATACCCGTCACCCCTACGTGGAACTCTGCCTTGGGGTCTGTGACTATTGATGCCTCATCAGAGACAGGGAGGGAGAGAGACACGGGATGGGGGGAGGGGTCGGTGGGGGTGGAGGGCCGGGAGTCGTCAGACCCAGTCTCCAGATGGACAGCCCTGGGGGTCAGGATGGGGGGTATATAGATCTGTGACCAATACTGAGGCTGTGCTATGTGTCTAGTCTCCCCACCTACTGATGAGGGATGATACGGCAGGGTCCTGGGGGTTGGGGTGCCAGGAGTCCTGGGTCTCCAGGGAGGCACCCAGAGACTGGATGGTCCCCTCCACAACACCGGACTCTACAGCACGATCACCCTCTGGCTCCTTGTCTCCCTCTGAGGCATCGGGAGGGGTGTGGTGGCCAAGTGTCACTGTCTGGGCGCGGGACCTACAGGCCTCCAGGACCTGCACAGTCTCCTCAGGTACATCCACTGGGGGGTGAGGACACGTCTGCAACAGCATCTGAACCTACATCACTATCAATAGATGAGACTAGGGGGGAGAGGCATACCTCTACTCTTTGTGCTGTGCATTGTGGTGTTTGCCCTTGTTCTCCCCCCTGCCCCCTCTGTCGATGCAGGGTGGGAGTGGGCGGGGAGGGCGGCAGTCAGCCTGTCGTTGTAGGGGGCACGCTGGGAGAAGGACCCCCTAGACCAGGATGCCACAGAGCCTGGGGGGTGAGTACCACATGGAATACTGTCATGCTTACAGTGTAGTACCCGTACCCATCCTAGGCCTAGCCACCAGTGATCCCATCCTTCCCCTGACAACGTCACTGAGGGAGGGCCTGGGGTGAGAGAGGGAAGGTGGTGACACAAGACTACACATTCATACACCCCCCCGCTCTGCCCACCCACCTCCTGCCCTCCCCTGCCTCTATGTCTGTGTCTGTGCCTCTGTCCCCTGTCACCACACCCACATCTGCCAGCATACCCACCACAGCCAATAGGGACGAGGTGCCAGTCCTGTCCCTGCCCTGCCACGTCTCCCCCTCACACCCAGACACACTGTCTCTCTGGTGCACACTGTACACGGAGTCACAGGGCAGGGTGCCATCACCCAGGACAGGGACGCCCCTCTTGCGTCTGGGTAGGTAGAAGGACATGTAGCCTGGCAGCAGGAAGTACACTGGGGTCAGGGGTGATGAAGGGTGATGCAGGGTGACACATCAGGGTGTATGCATATGAGTAGTATAGACCACCCACCCAATGTGCCACTGGTGGCTGAGAACATGGACAGGATGAAGGAGATGCTGGGCACAAAGCTACCGACCAGGACCACAGCTGCATAGAGGATGACCTGCCACAGACACCGGAGGCGGAAGGAGAGCTCCCTGCCGTACATCTCCTGGACCCCGAGGACATTGACACTCATCAGGAGGGGGTAGGAACACACAAGCACAACAACCTGCATCATCTGGAGGGTCAGAGAGGGTGGAAGAGGAGGCTATATATTTGGTATGTCCCACACACACTCTCCCCACCTTGACAACCGAGCACAGCACGTTGGATGCTGGGTAGTTGAGGAGGATGTTGTCGAGGGTGTCAGGCCCAAACTGCAGAGACCCTGACACGGACATGACAGTGTTGAGGCAGCACACGATGCCGAGTGAGACGTTGATGACCTGTCTGATCTGCCTGATCCTGGCTGTCTTGCTGCCCCCGAGGTTGTTGTACAGGATGACCACAATGAACTCACCCCCAAAGGCACCAGACATGAGGGGGAAGGCATCGCCTGGGGGTGAGGGGGAGGGGGGGGGAGAGAGAGAGCACAAGGGGGTAGAGATATACATGTACCCACCTAGAGCAGCAGACACCGACTCCTGGGGAGTCCAGAGGGGGGAGAGAGTGCCCTGAGACATGAGTATAGAGAGAGAGAGAGAGAGAGAGAGAGAGAGAGAGAGAGAGGAGAGTGCAGACAGCGAGAGAGGTACCCACCTGCACCCCTCCCACTATGCATGAGCCGAGGACAAAGAGGACCGAGAACATACAGGCCACGATGGCAAAGAGAGACACGATGGAGAGCCTGGGGTGAGGGGAGGATATACTGACATGTCTTCTACGACATATACCCCTACAAAGCAATATATATATACTTATCCATACATACCTGTCCATGGATGGCAGCATGGAGAGAGCCAGCATGGGGAAGGAACACAGGAACCTAGGGTGAGACAGGGGACGGGGACATCCAACAGACACTGACACATGCCACTTATGCATGCCACTGTACCTGGCCAGGGTGTTGTTGAGGGACGGGATGATCTGGGACAGGTAGTCACCTGGGGATGAGTGGATAGAAGGTAGGGAGGAGGAGGAGAACAAGAGTGCTGAGGCCTCACCGGATATCATGAAGTATGCCACGCAGAACCCAAAGTACAGGGAGATGGACAGGACAGGCACGATGCTGCTGGTGCGGGTGCCAACCATCTGGCTGGGGGTCAGACAGTGTATATACAAGAATACATAATTGAGAGACACGGGGGAAGAGAGAGAGAGTGAGTGAGAGAAGGAGAAGAGAGAGGCAACAGCCGTACCCTACGAGGTCCTTGTAGCTCTTGGCATGGGTGATGTGGGTCAGCTGGGTCACAATCCTAGGGTGGGGGAGGGGGAGAGAGAGAGGAGTCCATATCCTGTGCCTGTACCTGTTCGATGACCTGTGGACCAGGGCACAGAACACCATCATGATGACACCCATGATGAGACCGGTCTGGGGTGGGCAGAGGGGGGGGGAGAAAGGGGGGAGAGGAAGAAGTGAGGGGGGGGGGGCAGAGAGAGAGAGAGAGAGAGAGACCTGTCACACTTCCTCTTATGAAATAGATACAACAAGAAATCGGTGTAGTGTATCGCCTATAGTCAACAATGCACGGACAATATATATATACAGGTGCCATCCCATACCTGTGCCACCCCCCAGCTGAGTGCGAGGATGCCTGCCCCGAGCATTGAGTTGGACAGGTTGAAGGAGGTCGAGGGCACAGTGCCACTGGGGGCAGGGGGGGTATCAAGGGCGGCATCGCTATCACATATATCCACAGGGATATCCGTATCTTGTTGGACAGCAGATGCAACATGCGCATCTCTCTCTCTCTCAGTCACTGCAGAGTCAGACATCGATGGCTATATACCACCGATGGAGTATGGTGTATATGGGCTTGGGGCTGTCAACAGAAGAGATACACATCTCGGAAACACCACTGTCGGTCAAGTCGTCTCTCTGAGTCGTCTCTCTGAGCGTCAAAGTGATCGTCGGTGTCTGGAGGTCAACGTCTATTCTTAGCCATTCTTTCTAAGCTCCATGTCACTACAATGCCATGTTATTCAGTGCTGTGTGTAACCCAGGCTGTAAGTGGTGCGTGGTGTCTCTGCAAATGATTCAGGAACCCTTCAAAGGGAGAGAGCGAGTGGCCAGAAGTGAGTTGTTGATGAATATCTGATCGGAAAATCAGATTCAGTCAGACTGACTGAGTCACTCAGTCAGTGAGTGTTACCTCAGGTGACCACCATCTCCACGGTATCACTTGATATTTATGGTACTGTATTCATGTTAATCTCTCTCTCCCTCTCTCTCTTCTCAGTAGTCCTTTAACGGAATTGTTGCTACTAGTGTGGTGGGTCCGTCGAAGAATGCCTTGGCCAGATCGTACTCAAAGAAGTCTCCCTGGGGGTGAGGGGAGGGGGGGGAGAGAGAGATAGAGAGAGAGAGATAGATAGTGAGAGAGAGAGAGATAGACATATAGATCATGTGAATTAGAATCAGCCACCCTACACTAGAATGCTACTAGGCCCTAGTACCCACCTGGATGCCGAAGAATGGTGCGTCGTCGTGTGTGAACTGGGACACAAAGGGTGCCACACCAAGAGCACTCAGCATCATCAGGAGCTGCTGGGACTGATAATCAGAGAGACAAGGAGGGGGATAGACACACACAGAAGGTCTCTAGAGGGTATGAATACTTATACATATATATATATGCCGACCTGGGGTGTGTCGAGGTGGAGGTCCCCGTACTCTGAGGATATGGCCCAGGCCGTGCTGTTGTAGGGAGAGGCATTCCAGGAGACAGTCGTCTCATTGCCCTGGGGGGTAAGAGAGAGAGAGAGAGATAGAGAATAATTAGACGTCAGGTAAGTTCTCGCACCCAGTTGAACTCGTTCTGCCACACGTCGGGTGTCATTGCCATGCCATAGGACAGACCTATCTGGAAGGCATGCACATTGTCAGAGAGGGACCCGTAGTCCACTGACACGTCGACGGTGCCTGGGGGTGGGTGACTATAGATAGGAGATATGTGTGCAGTATCTTCTAGACTACCTGTGATGTTCAAGTACCCAGCACTCGGCATGAATGTGAGGACGGGGTCAATGGTGGGGGTGAGGTGCAGAGCAAGGGCGCTGTCGGGGTACTGGGGTGAGGGGGGGGGACTTATGGGAGCTAGTGTCTATACAGATACCCACCGCGTCGTATAGGCCTGGACACACACTGGCCACAGCAGTGGTCATCAGGTAGGACTTGAACATCGGGTTGGTCACTGGAGGTAGGAGGGTAGGTATGGCAATGCCAACTATACTATCGATCTCATGTTAATGTCATGTGTAAGTGACTCTTCTGGTCTATATGTGTTGTCTAAGCACCAACCCCCACCTGTGCTGTATGCAATGTCCCCACTCAGGATACCATTGTGGTTGGCGGCACTGGGGTGAGGGACACTGAGGGAGAACGGTGAGAGCAGTGGTAGTCCAGTCACAGAAGAGATGAATGCTCTACTTGGACATATGCATCCCACCTGAATATGGTGTTGAATGCGTTGTTGCTGAGTATCATCTGGAAGTCATCGTTGTTGACAATGTCTGGGAGGGGGGCAGGGTGGGTCCTGGGTGAGGGTAAGGACAGAGGAGGTACTATTGAGTGGACATTTTTAGGGCAGGACATGGTTTAGGGGGGAGGGGAGGAGATAAGGTTGGGACACCTCTCTGGCCAGTCCTCTCCCTCAGCCAGGGGGTATCCATAGGAGGTGTAGTACAGACCGATGTAGCCGTCAAGCACATGGAACCCAGGGTCAATGTACCTGGGGGGGGGTCAGAAGAACACTAGAGATACTGTGACGGTGTTGACGATGAAAGCAATCTCGTATATTGTCACCGTACCTCTGGTCTAGGCCGACATCACCAGCCAGTACGTGATACCAGTCAGCTGGAATGAGTATATGTATGAGTGTCAGGGAGGTCCGAGTCTCTTAGAAAGTGATAGAGTAAGCGCCGTGCATACCCGTCATGCCCCCACTGTTGATGGCCTCTAGCAGTGCCTCAGCCAGCATGTCAGAGAGGGTGTCTGCAAAGAGGTCCTCCATGAGGGATATGAAGGTGTTGAGGACCAGGGAGTATAGGGCAGAGGCACCCCCGTCCAGGGCAATGGTGATCTTGCCAAAGTCTATGGAGTAGGACTCAAAGGCAAACACTAACTGGGGGTGGGCAGCGCGAGTGTGAAGAATAGGATAGTGGACATGAACACATCTACACAGTATCCCGTACGTTACCGCATGTCTGGTCCACCCTGGTCAGGGAGGATATGCTGGCGGTGAGGCCTGTAACGGTGGCAGTGCCAGTGCCTAGAGGGTGAGAGACAGGGGGTGCACACTCATACAGATCATAGATACACCATCACGCACCATGGTCTGATATGTATGGGAACCCTGTCTCCTGGTACCCCCAGTTGAAGGAGAGCTGGAGGTCGGAGTCACCGCTGAGGGGTGAGACTACGGGGGGGGGGATGGGGCAGAGAGAGTATTCAAACGTGTTCATCGGGTATGTACGTTTATATACACATCCCACTTCCAACGTACAGGAAGATACCGATGGTGCCATCTGCCTCGTTGGTGGAGACTGAGAACTCGGATATGTCCATCTCACTCATCACCATGGAGGTGATCTCAAGGTCAACGGTGGTGACTGGGTGAGGGAAGGGGGGGGGGAGAGAGAGAGAGAGAGAGAGAGAGAGAGAGAGATAATGGAACAGGAAGTACTGTAGTATCGTTTACTGGACACATGAATCCTACGATAGAGTACATAGTTAGTGGGCTAGCTGTACGGGAAGGGAGTAGTGCCAGATACGGATGTGCATAACACAGAGGCTACACGCATTCATGTACATATGCCTCTACTCACTTAGGAGGTCCAGCTCTGTGTTGATGTCGTCGAACTTCATGGCCTGGGGTGGGGCTAGGGTGTTGCATATACAGAAAGGACATCGCATTGAGAAGGAACACACTGATGATTGATATGTTTCCACATATATACATATGCACCTGTATCTGGGACACCAGTACAGGGATGGAGCCCTGGGTCAGCTTGTTGAAGCCATCCAGGGAGAATGCCACAATCATGTTGAGCTGGGGGTGAGGGAGAGAGAGAAAGAGAGAGAGAAGGAGCAAGGATGCTTCACTCTGATAGACACACTGCCGTACATCGTCCATATGGGCTGGACCGGCATCGGGGCAACTGCACACGGCTGCCCCTACCAGCAGCAACACCAGCAGTAGCACTCTCATTACACAGAAGAAGAGAGTGTCAGAGTGGCACTGATTCCCGTTGACTTCGAAATGTTTCCGGTTGATTGACGGTCAATCATTGACCTCTCTCAATCAAAACACAGGTCCCTCTTACAGACAGCCACACACAACACCCCTAGCCACACACCACATTCGGTCATTTACTCCTCCTTTCCGAGTCCCCTTGACCCTGATAGACACTCCCAGACACACAGCACAAACGAAACCAAATACAATTATTAACGGGAGATTAGTGAACTACCAGACACATCACAGAGAGTGATGTCATACACTTCGGCATCAGATAGGGAATGTCCTATCCCTCATGCATCGAGCATCATGAGAGCCAGGCCTATCCACTTGACCACACCGGCATTGCCTGGCCTGGGTGAGGGGGGATGGGAGGGGTGTGAGGGGAGTAGAGGTAGTATGAATAATGAGTATCAGCACCATATATGCCGCACCTCCTCTCCCTGGCACTCTTGAGCAGTGCCACCAGTGAGGGTGTCCTCAGCAGGCCCTGGATCTCTGGGTCGGTGGCCAGGGCAGCCACGGTCTTGGCAGCCAGGATGTCAATCTCCCCCCCCCTGTCCCCCCCCTGTGCCCTCAGCACTCTGTTGACAGCCCTGGTGACCCCTGCCTCGTAGCACACCTTGGCACCCCCAGCCCCACTGGCCAGGGCAGACAGACACCGCATGCACAGCAACACCACAGTCTGGTCGTTGCAGAAGGCACCGGTGAGAAGGAGGTCGGTCACGTACTTGGCGTGGGTCATCAGGGCGGGCCATGCCTTGGGATACATGCTGAGGCCGGCCAGGAGGGACACAGCCCACTGGACAACAGCTGCATCCTCCTGAGGGTGAGGAGAGGGGGAGAGAGATGTCACAGTGTGTCTCTATTAGTACCTGGTAGAGCAGGGCCAGTCTGACGCACGTGTCCACCATGTCTGTGGCCACTGGGATGATGGAGGACACACTGCACACCTGGGTCAGGCTGTAGCACACAGAGAGCACGCGCTGCACCTGAAGGGTCAGAGAGGGGGGGGATATGTGCTATGTATGATGAGTGTGTAGTCAGCAACAATAGTATGGCACCTGGTCTGCTGGTATGTGGTGTCCACTGGATGCCCCCTTCCTCGATAGGGTCAGGATGGAGGTAAGGACACCGGCTGACACCAGGGAGGCTGCCATATCTGCGTCACTCACGAGGGCCTGGGTGAGAGAGGGGGGGGGGGAGGGAGAGAGAGAGAGAGAGACTATGTGCAAATATATTACCCCACCTGCAGCAGACTGAGCCACGATGTAACTGCCTCCTCTGACCCTGCCTCCACACCACTCCTGACCAACAGACCCCACTCCTCCTGGGACAGGCCCTTACAGGACAGGGGCAGAGACCCCAGCACGAGGAAGAGGTTGGCCAGGACAGAGGGGGAGGGGCCGGTCTCCCCGTGCTTGGCAGGGGCTATCAGACTAAGCACAGTGGTGCCTAGACCCTCACAGGAGCCAGAGTCCGAGGGGCAGCTCTTGCTGATCTCACTCACTGCCCTGAGAGCATCTATGATGGACACACCCACTGTGTCATGCTGGTCGACAACCAGGGCAGCACCCTCATAGAGGTCAGACACGTCCTGGGGGTGGGGGGAGGAGTAGGTGTGTTACAGGAATGCAACTATTATCTGCGTGTACGTGAGGTAAGAGTAGTAGGATTGATAGGAGACTACTGACGCCATATACAGATATACACCACGCACCTGTGGCCTGAGTGCCTTTCTGTCCTTGGTGTCCCTGTTGACTAGTGCCCCACACAGCCCCATCAGCACCTTGGCGGCCAGGGCCTTGACGTCACTGGACCTGTCCCTCAGGCCTCTCTTGAGTATCCGGGGCACCCCTTGTCTGGCCAGGGTGGCAGGCTTGGAGGCAGAAGTGACGTCCAGAATCTCCAGCACGGCTAGTGTGACGTGGGAGTCTGATGTGTCCCTTCTGTGCTCATCATAGAAGGCACAGGCCCTGGCAAGGGTGTTGACAGTGGCCAGCACCCTGCTCCTGACAGCCTTGTTGTCTGCCATGCCTCTGAGCACATATACACACGATGCAACCACTCTCACACTACCATTGGCAGAGGAGTGGTGGGCTAGGACGGTGCGGGATGTGGAGACAACCTCAGACAGGGAGACAGAGAGAGAGAAGGTGGGGTGGGGGATGAGCATCTCAAGCAGTCTCAGGGCCCTCTCGCATATGACTGCGTCTCTGGTGTGCCCACCCATCAGCTGCACGCATATACCCGCAGCCCCCTGGGTGATGATGGTACCCACTAGAGAGGGCCTCTCAGCCAGAATCCTGAGAAGGGCAAGGGAGAGAGGCACCACCCTGGACCCCCCTCCCTCTGCCCTCACTGCACAGTGCAACACTGCGGCAGACAGCATACCCCACTCTGGGGCCATGCCTCTCTCCCTGTCAGGGGCCTGACCACCGACACTGCTCTTGGACAGAGAGTGGGACTGGGTCTGGGGAGGGGCCATGTGGGGGGCTAGGGTGGTGAGGAGCTCCAGCACGGCCTCCACTGTGACAGGGGGCAGGGCATTGGAGGAGAGCAGGGACAGACACACAGACAGGGTGCGTGATCCTAACACAGCCTTGGCTAGGTCGTCATGGTAGTCTGTGCACCTCTTGAGGAAGAGGAGGCCTGCGTCCACCCTAGAGTAGTCCCCCCTCACCCTCTTGCTCTCCCTCTCAATCACAGCCACCACAGCAGAGACGGTACCCTCCGAGGACGCCCCTTCCCTACATGCCTCTCTCTCTCCATACAGGATCACACTGGCCAGGTGCCGGTGGCCACAGAGGGTGGCGAGGAGGGGGAGGGAGGAGGGGAGACGCCTAGTGGCCAGGGCCAGTATGTCTGGGGTGCATGCCTCAGTAGAGTGGGCACACACACCGGATATGCACTCGATGGCATACCTGGCGCTGTCTCTGTCCCTCTCCCTCTCTTTCGGGTGGTCATTCAGCCAGGCAGCAAGGGTGGTGTGCAGACCCTCAGCTGCCAGGGACAGACACACACTCGGGGAGGCACAGCACCGGTACAGCAGCTCCATATTGGCAGAGACTGTCTGGGGGGTAGAGGGAGGGGGGGTGAAGAGTGTAGTAGAGATTCGCATACCTTTGCGCTGCCTCTCTTGAGCAGGAGCACTGCCACAGACCCGGCCAGGCCTGCATCGGGTGAGGAAGACAGCACATCCCTAGAGGTAGGCAGACAGGACAGAATGGCTCGGAGGACAGCAAGGTCCTGGGGGTGAGGGGGTAATAGGGAGGAAACATAGCTATGAAAGCATAGAGACCCCACCTGCTTCTCTGTGCCTGTCCTGAGGGATGAAGTGCGGTATGCATGGGACACCAGAGATATGGTCTTGTGCCTCAGACACCGATCACGGAACCGCTATAGGTGAGAGGAGACTAGAGTCACAGGAGAGTACATGCACGATACACTACCAAAATGTGACTGCCGCACCTTGTCTGTGCACCCCTCCTCGATGAGTCTGAGGATGTGCAGCAATGCCTCCTTCTCCTGTGGGCCAGGCACCCTGGCACTGACCAGGACAGCAAGGGCATCAGAGACTAGGGGGACAACATACTCTGGGGGTTAGGGAGAGAGAGAGAGAGAGAGAGAGAGAGAGAGAGAGAGAGAGTCTGTGGGTGTGGGTGTGTACATGTGTCTGCCACTCACCACTGGGTAGGTCGTCCTGGGCTGCCATGAGAGAGAGGGGTGCAGCACATGCTGCTATGACCCGGGGGTCAGTCTTGCACTCCGTCCACAGCAGACACAGGGACCTGCAATCAGAGGGAGGGGGGGGGGGGGGGGAGAGATAAGAAGCAGTACACACCACTACCCCC
>BDIP01000287.1:0-22630 GCA_003568945.1 Kipferlia bialata
GGGGGGGGGGGGGGGGGGGGGGGGGGGGGGGGGGGGGGGGGGGGGGGGGGAGTTGCTTCAGTCATATTACTTTCTTGTTTACGTTAGGCTGTCTCTGACTGCTAGGCGATGCCGTACAAGACCCGTAGGGTGGTGCCTACGTCCGATAGGATATCCATGGCCATCATCGGGCAGTCCAAGCCCAGGAGACCCCTGGCTGGGATACCTCCCCAGCCCACAGACGAGAGAGCCATCGAGAGAGAGAGACTAAGGGAGGTGCGGCACCGTGCGTACAATGCCTCCCATGCCCAGCAGCGGGACAGACTCACTCTGGTGCCCAGGGCCATGCCTCTGTCACGCACCCTGCCCATGCCGCCTAGAGAGCCAAGGAAGGGCACGGCCAGACCCAAGGCCTCTGCCAGGGGGAGGGATGGCTCCAGACTGTCCTCCTCTCTCTCCGGTAAGGCCCCCTCCGCTGCCTCTAGCCGCACTGCATCCAGACCTGCCTCTGGTGCATACTCATCCACTGGCAGGGGGACAGCCTCTAGGGGGGCAGTGTCTAGAGGGGTACGGCACGGGAGGAGGGGGGAGGAGGAGGAGTTTGACCTTCAGACCCTTCTGGACACAGACCCAGCCAGGGCCCTGCAACTGCACCTCAGCGGCATGACAAGGTAGGGATGGAGATAGTAGGGATATAGATAAGCGTAGGGATGGGGTTAGGGGGATCCTGGGGGCTGATAACCGAGCAGGAGAGATTATACAGCACATTCTGATCGCCTTGCAGTATACTCTCACCCCCCTCTATTGATTAGTGTTGACTGTGCAGGCGTGTGCTGGAGTGTACGTCTGACATGGATGTAGGGAGGGGTGACGTGGTGTGTGGGCCCCTCTCTGCCAGACTGGCCTCCCCAGACCCTGACCCAGGCACCAGTGCACGTACTATGCCTGGTGATGCGGCTCTCCCCCTCAGGGCACCCAGGACCAGGTCCAGCCACATAGCCCATCTACCCCCTAGGGACAGGTCTGCCAGGAGTGCTGCAGTGCGTGCCCCCTCCCCCGCTGTGCCGGGTCTGGTAGGCACCCACATCTCCAGCCCTGCCTCTGCCGGTGGAGAGAGGGGTAGCAGGGACAGGACAGGCCACCTGTGGCACCTGCACCTGGGGAGACTGCATGCCGCCATGCTGCACTCCCAAGATATGGCACTGAGGCAGGACCCCTCCCCCTCCCTGGCCTCCTTTGACTGTGATGCTGGATATGTGGGGGACGCCCCCTTCTCGGCCTATGGCCCCATGGACACTGCCGACTCATGCCTCCCCGCCCTGCGGTTTGTGACAGAGAGGCTGGGGGACGTCCCCTCCCTCCCCCCCGACCTCTCTCTGCTGCTGGTGCTGGGTCTGTGTGGCCTGGCAGTGCAGGCTGGGGGCACTCTCAGGCAGTGCTCCCTGCTGCTGCTCTGCAGGGCTGTCTCTGCTAGGCCGTCTCTGCTGACACTGAAGGGGACTGGCCTGGCATTCAGGAGGGTGTATGTGGGGGCTGTCCTCCCCACCCTCCAGAGCACATCAAAGGGTCAGGCATCCACCAGTAAGGGTAGCAGGGGAGGCCCCCTAGGCATCAGCGTGTCGATGGTGGAGGGGGGTGTGCCTGTGCCTGTGTCTGCCAGGGTGGACAGTGGCAGGGGGGAGGCAAGGGCCAAGGCAGGCACCCGCCCCCCCCTGACGCCCTCCCAACTGGTCAGGATGGAGGTGCTGGGGCTGGGATGTGCACTGGCAGGGGCAGGTCTAGTGCCCGTCTCTGCCCTGCCCCTGCCCCTTCCCCTCTCTCTCCCTCCCCCACCCCTGGCCCCCTGTCATGCCATACACATACCCCCAAACCACCAGGGCCTGGTCTCCTCTCTCTCCCTCTCCCTGGATGTGCCTAGAGAGGCATTGGTGGGTGTTAGTAGGAGGGTAATCCTCACCCTCAGCCTAGATGGACAGGGTACTAGACAGGCCGTCAAGGGTAGGCAGGTCAGGGTGATGGTGTTCAGAGGCGTGGCAGGGGCTGGGCAGACCCTGTCCCCCTCCCCCTCTGTGACTGATAGTGATGATGGGATGAGGCTGTCCCTGGCAGAGCACAGTGACGGGGACACACCCTTAGACGTCGAGGCCTCTGATGACACCCTGGCTGACATGGCCCTGTCCCACCACCAGACAGGTGCTGCACCGGTAGTGTGGAGCCACCCTCACCCTGGGGTGGAGGTGTATGGGGTGGTGGATGTGCTGGAAGTGCCCATAGACCTCTACCCCACGCAGCGCAGGGTCAGCGTGATGGTGGTGGCTGCCTCAGCCCCCGATGCCCCTGGGTCCTCCCCCTCTGCCCCCCCTCTCTCCCTGGGTGTGTCCCTTAGGAAGTGGCAGGACACAGACAGACAGCCAGCACCCTCGATGACAGCGCCTCAGGTGGGGATACCTCTCTCGATGTCGATGAATCTCTCTCTAACAATATCTCAACATGCCTCACCCCCCAGGCCGTGACTAGAGGTAGACAGCGTGTGAAGCAGCGCATCAAGCGGTGTGCCGTCAGTATCAACGACAGTCTCTTCAAGACACAGCCCGAGGAGGGGGGCAAGGGTGTGGTGTGGAGTGCGCCTAGGTGGAAGCCCCACTGCATCGCCCTGGCCAACCCGACCTCTGCCCAGTCGATCAGGGCCAGGCACAAGGACTCCATGGGCATGTATCAGCCAATGCCCGTGGGCCAGGCCATGTCTACCCCTGGGGGTATGGGTATGGGTGTGGGTGTGGGTATGGGTGGACACATGGGTGCTGGGCTGGGCACTCCCATACAACAGTCAGACAGCATACCAGGCACACAGTACCAGGGCGAGGCCTCTCTCCCTATGGGGGATGGGGTGGGTGTCGTCTCTGCCCCTGCCACGAGACAGACAGGGAGGCAGGGGTCGAGACAGGGGTCGAGGGGGTCCAACCACAGGGGCCCACCCCCCACCCGCAGCTGTCTGGCCCCCCTGATAGACAGTGATGACGAGGCTGAGGCTGTCTCTGCGGCACAGAGGCTGGACCAGAGGGAGAGGAGTGTGCAGGAGGAGAGAGAGGCAGAGAGACAGCGGGAGAGAGAGAGAGAGGAGGAGGAGGAGGCCACGGCCCGCAGCGCCACTGCCTTCCTCACCCAGTCCAGACCCACTAGTAAGGGCAAGGCTAAGGGGAAGGGAAGGGCCAGGAGCAGTCAGAGCAGAAGGCCCAAGAGAGGCAGTAGCGTGGGAAAGAGCAGGAGTGCCAAGGGGAGGAGCAGGCGGTCCCTCACATCGTCTGCCTCTGCCTCCAGGGCACAGTCCCCAGACACCCATACCCATACCCAGAGGGAGGGCGTCACCCTGCCCCCCTCGGCCTTTGGGGATGGGGACCCCTTCCCAGCCAACCCAGCCACACAGACACAGGCACCCCTTGCTACCAATGACGACGGGTGGGGCAGTGACTCAGAGCCAGACACCGACCTCATACCCCCCAATGCTAGGACCCTGGGTGACGTGGGCATGGCTCTGTTTGAGGCTGCCTGTGATGTCTCGTGTGAGGCCACCTCATCCAACTCAGTCGCGGCTAAGAGTGCAGCAGGGTTTGTCGGGGGGTTGTTCGACGACCTCTTCTAAGTTGTATTATTATTATGGTTTGTGGTCTTTCGTATCAATGTTCTAGTTATGTGTATATTATGTATAAATCTGGAGTTCTCTTCCAGTCACTGTGAAGAGTGTTCTGCAGCATATGATAAAACAATTAGGTTAAAGTTAGCCTCAAGCCAACTAGAGAGTGAGCAGCTGAGATTGGAATATGGAACCTGTGGCTCGAAGTTTGAGATGAGCAACAAACAATATACTGTAAAAAGGGTTTATTAGCGTGTCTAGCCTTGAGTATTGACCATCGGCTCTTCACTATCTGACTGGAGTGTAAGTGCGGTCCCGGGACTCAGGGCTGACGGTGCTGAACTTCAGCAGCTGAATATTCAGTTTTTGAAAGAAGGGTTAGAAGAGAGCCGGGTAAGCCGCATACTGACTCCCTTCGAGATTCAGGGCACTCATGGTTGTCATATCCTTTCTTGGCGGCGCCCCTGGGTGGCATGGTATGTATACTGATACTATACTGGTTCTGACGTCGCTGTTGCCTCTAGTATTGCTTGGAGGGGCTCTTCTGTCCTCGTATACACTCGATACTGATACTGATACTGATACACTCTTTAAGCACTGCTTTGCTCTAATCACAGGGCTTTACCATCCTGTACCTCGTGTACAAGAAATGTGAACCGGGGGGATACAAGGTTGTGATAGGGGTGACAGACGGCAAGGAGACAGACGAGAATGAAGTACCTCTGTACTTCAAGAACAAGTATCATGATCACACTGTGGTCCAGTTCCACTGCTGGAGGGATGGGTCCAAGCACCGTGTCCTCCCTGATGAGTACAGCCGGTACACTCCCAAGCAGTTGGAGGATGTGCTCAGATGCTGGATGGCTGATGTTCACGAGGTACTCGTCTCTTCATTCCTATCTCATCCATCACCTATCTCTGACCCCTAGCGGGATCCTCGGACCCGCTGTGTCACCAAGGAAGTCGAGAGGGGTCACCTTACCAAGGGCTGCAAGGATGGCTCCCACGAGACCATTATGGTAGTTACCACTCCCGATGGCCTCACCCCCCCAGAGAGGTACCCGTCTCTGGCACATATTCTGGACCATGCCGTCACCCAGTTGTCCACCACCCCTTCTGTGCCTGAAGGTGTCCGGTCGTTTAGTTTGAAAAGCTGTGACCATCGCCTCTTCATCTGTCACTATCTGCTCCGTGGGGCCATGCTGGGCCGTATACGTATGCACGCGGTGTTGATCGTGTTGTGTTCTGTGATTTGTGTGTCTTTTGCGGTTGAGAACACGGACCCTGGGACTCTGGCGCAGACAGGCCTTCTCGAGCATAGACACACTCTGTCACCTGTGATCAAGGACAGTCCTGCCTCCACCTCCCCTGCTGACTTCACCCCCGTCTCTCTCCAACCTGCCACCGCTGAAGGTATTCCTATTCTATACATATGGCTACACTACCTGCCTCTATTTCTCTGACAAGTGTCATCCCACTCTGATTGTCAGGTGCTCAAGCAGGCTTCTCTGTCTCCAGTGATGGCAAGTGGTTGGCGGTGGGTGCCCCCTATGAGAGTGGAGACAATGGCCGGGTGTACATCTACGAGTGGACAGCCACCCCTACCGGTGAGGACTGGACACTCCACACCACCCTCAACCCCCCCGCATTCTCCCTCGACTACTACCCCCCTAAGTTTGGCACCTCAGTGGCCCTTGCCGGTACTCATCTGGCAGTCGGAATCCCAGACCTGCACTGTCAGAACCCGTCCTCGTACAGACACTATCACAGTGGGGGTGTGGTCACATACGAGCTGTCAGGAGACACCTGGGAGTACCTGACTCATATCTCTGGCCACCAGTGTGCCACTGAGTACGCTGGGTCTAAGATGGTCATGCAGGGTGATGCACTACTGCACTCAGGGTGGGACCGCACCTGGGTGTCCTTCTACTCCGGCGGGACATGGGGGCCTGCCATCACCTTCTCAGAGGAGTGCACCAACTATCCAGACATCGACATGCAGGTGTCACTGTCCGTATCACTGTCAGTATCACTGTCATCATATGATGCATATGTGTATATCATACCAGTTACTGACACATTAGGGCGACTGGGCAGTTATTGCGTGTGCATATGAAAAATGGGTAGCCATATACGACACGACCGAACCAGAGTGGTCCTCTACCCCTTTCCAGGTACTATCCTTTTACCGCCTTTACACCTTTGGGTACTGGCATACATATGATAACTCCACTATATCACTACACTGTGTCCAATGAGTCCAGGTTCTCTCCATGAATGCCTGGCCCTCCACATCTAGTTGGTGGGACCCTAACCAGGTGTCTGTAGCTGTGGATGGCACGGGAGACACGCCTCGTCTCGTAGTCTCCCAGGGATATAAGCCCCCATACACAGCAGAAGTCTTCTCTCTCAAGATGACCGAGGACCCACCCCACTGGACCGTCGACCAGGTGCTGGACACGGAGCAGATCGAGGACGCCGGGTTCAGAGGCGGCACCATGGTGCTCTGTACCGATGAGAGGGTGGGCATGTACACACTGTCTGAGCAGGAGACGTGGGAGCTGGGATACTCCTTCACGCCCCAGCTTAACAACGACATCGGCCAGGTATGAGTCGTGCTCACACACCACTCTATGATGCAACAAGTATCTGCAGTATTCAGTCCTTCTCTACTCCCCAGGTCCAGTGGAACGACGTTGGTCTGTTTGTTGGTGCCCCCCACCTCAACCTCGACTCCACCCCCAACACTGGAGGAGTCCAAGTGTTCTCTGCGGCCTCCATCTGCCTTGTGGAGACGGACGTAGATGCCAACACCAGCACTCTAAATGGTTTCTCTTCCAGTGTGTCTGTAGAGAGCGAAGTAAGTGAATATAGTACACACAATCCATTCAAGGCACTTCTTCCCACCTGCTTCTGTATTTCTTTGGACCTGTCTCCAGCTACTGTGTGCTCAATCTTTGCTCACCCCAGGTGTCTGTGTCCGTGACGCTTTGCACCTCAGCCGGCACCGCATACCCACTTGAGATGAGCGTGGTGGTTGTGTATGAGGCCTCACAGGCACAGTGCGAGTGGGGCAGCGGCAGCACATACTCATGCCCCATGTCCTTTACAGACACCGCCCGTGACTCATATGAGGTATCGAGTCCCCTTAAGCGTTTGAACCATACTAGTATGTCCTATTGTCCGGATTTCCTCTCACTTCAGGTCCTTGTGGGATGCCTCGGCTCCCCTCCTGTGTCATTCATGTCGGGCACTGTGGAAGTGGTGCCTGGTGCATTTGACCTTGCTGCAACCCAGGTGTGGCTAGTACTATGCATAAGTGCACCCAAAGACACATGGCATACTCAACACTGATGTCATTATGTCTAGTTGTCATTGATCACTGTCTCTGTTCACATTGGCTACTGACAACTCCAGACACACTATCTCACTGTCTTCACTGGTGCAGCTGAGACTGTTCCTCAGTCAGTGACTACAGACAATGATGTCACTGTGGTGCTTAAGGTGAGTCAGAATGTCTCGCAGAGCCTGTCTTCCATCCATATGTGAGTCCCCCATCTAGTCTCATATATAGTCTCATACAGGTCTTCGACCGCCTCGGCAACCGCATCCTCACTAGGCCTGACTCTCTCTACTTCTCTGCCATTATCACCGGGCCAGTCACTCCTGCGGTCCCCCTTTGGTCAGGTATACCTATGTGAATTATTCCATAGCCAAATATATGTCACATAACATTTCGCACATCTCGTAAATTGCAGTCGTTGTTTCTTTTCACTGACCTGCAGGACCTGCAGCATGGTCTACAGACGAGGCAGCATATCTAATCGGACAAGGTGAGTACTGCTTTCTGTTTGTGTTTTAATGACAAGATCTTGGGAACATCTGCCTCGGCACGGAAGAACCGTACTATTGTAATGCTGTAGACTATAGCGTATATCATCTCCACAACGCACTGATTCTCAGCCAGTGACAGTATCCGCCTTCTAGTCCCTGGTGTGCACAGTGTGGTGTTCAGAGACAGCACCGACCCGTCGTCCTCCGTTACTCTGAGTCTTGACGTGTCACATGGAGTGCCGTCCTTCATCACCTCCATGCTATCGCCTCTCTCTGCGCCTGCCGGGACTATTACCGGTGTGACAGTGGTGCCCTTTGACGCTGCGGGCAATGAGATCACCACAGATATAGTGGCCCAGGTGAGTCTAGACGCTCTTGATCCAGCAGCAGCAGAGGTGCCATACACAGACGGTGTCGGATTCCAGACCTCACTCTCCCTTCCCACGAAGGCGGGTCCCAACAGGGTGCTGGTATCGATCAGTGGGGACGGGGTAGACGGTAGTCCAATCTTGGACTTGGAGCTCTATGTTCTGGCAGGTCAGTTACTACTCTCTTCACGATTGCATGATCACAGATGCATCGATGCCCTGTCCTAACCCCAGACACACCGCATGGCATTGACGTGGAAGGTGTCCTGGCTCTTAGTCACCAGGACGAGACTGCATCCCTGTATCTGTCCTTCACCCTAACCGACGCATATGACAACGACTTCTACACAGGGACCCCAACCTACCTGTATGTCACGGCAGAGGGCGAGGGGACCAAGACTCTGTGCACATACTCCGATGGCCTGTACCACGTGGCCAGGCCCCTGGGGGCAGTGGGTACCGGCACGCATGGCGTCACTGTGACATGGGGTGAGACAGGCAGCGTCAGTGACTCCGTCACGGTCGGTGCCATTCTGTCTGCAGATGTCACCTCTGCGCGTGTCATCACCCCCAGACCCAGCGTCATGGAGCAGGTGAGTGCTGCTCCCAGTTCATTCCAATATGTATCTTGATAGTGCTATACATGGTGCAGTGCCATACTCGCTACCCCACCATCCTCACCTTTAGGTCACTGTGTACGTGTCTCTCTTTGACGCCTCTGCAACCCTCTACCCCTCCCCGGTAGAGGTGGGTGTTGAGTGGGAGGGCCAGTACGCGGAGTGCGTCCACAGCATAGGGGACCATGCATACGTCTGCTCGATGGTGTTTGAGGAGGAGACTACCACATCCTTCACGGTATGCCCTATTGACATAGCAATACAGGATGCTCCTCCATCTACTTCCATATTAACGACAGATAGCAGTATCTGAGCCCAGAGGGGAGAGATGCTATACCTTGTTGACCGAAAGTATCTCTCTCGCCAACGCCGGTTATGATGCCTCCCTGACCCGGGTGAGTCTTCGTGAAATCAGTATTGGTACCTCGTCGAATAGCACCCCCAAGCACTCCACGACTGTGTCTTACCTACAGCTTCACCATTCCAACAACCCCTTGACCACATCCCCTGCAACACCAACCGCGGGATCACCATTCACAGTCATACTTCAGGTAAGTGAGACATAGAAGAATTGAACTCTTAGGCTTCATATTCCATCTGGGTTTTGGACATATTCTCATGTCTAGCTGTATGACGTGTATGGGAATGTCATTCTGGAGGAACCAGCGGGGACCTCGTTTACCGCGCGTATAGTGTCGAGGGAGTCCTCTGCTGATGTTGTGTTTGAGGGGCCCATGTCATGGTCCACACAGTACCAGGGGCACACAACAGGTGGGGTATTGTACTGTGTCCCCATCAACCCACCCCGTGCCACCCCCACCACCCCCTGACCCACCAGGATACATCACCATCAGTGACTTGACCCTGCTAGGGGACTCATTCGATGTCACGTTCCTGAGCACAGACGATACTCCCATCGAGACATCCCTGTTTGTAGTGCCTAGTGTGCCTGTTCTGTCCACCTCCTCCATATCCAGCCTCGATGGCGCCGTTGGTGACCATCTCACAGTCACTGCCGTACTGCGTGACCAGTATGGGAACGAGGTGGCTGATGTATCGACGAGGATGGCCTTCGACAGTCCAGACCCTGCTGCGGTGGCAGTGACACACACAGCCGGTCTGGGTTATAGACACTCTCTCACCTTGCCTACGGTGGCTGGAGATCACCATCTCTTCGTCACCCTCTCTGGCGGTAGTCTGGAGTCCCCTACCGACATAGTCTTCACCACTCATGTCACGCCTGGTGTATCCTCAATGCTCAGCGTTGCCTCTGACTTCCTGGTACAGGGACAGGTCTCCACGGTCTCTTTCTCTGTCACAGATGCACATGGGAACCCAGACACCCAGGAGCACGAGATATGGTTCTATGTCGTTAGCGCTGGGTACGACTCAAGGACACAGTGCACTCGAACTGTGACTGCAGAGGGTGTGGTCTACAGTGCTGAGGTGGACATGGCAGACCATGGGGTGGGGGTGCATGATGTCAGGGCCGTTCTAAGTAGTGGCGTAACATGCGAGGGGGTGTTCACCGTGACCCAGCTGCTCTCGGCCGAGAATAGTACTACTCCAACAGGGCTTAGTCTGGTGGCCGGAGAAACGGTAAGCTTTTCCCTTTCTGGTCACAAGGACATATATCTCTCTTTGGGTCATTTCTTTTAACCGCAGACATCAGTGGAGGTGGTTGTCTCTGACACTTTGGGCCAAGCTTACACCTCCCCGGTGCGTGTCACCGTGACATGTGAGGGCACGCAGTCCTTGTGTGTCTACTTCAACGACCCCAGCGGGGAGGGTGTCTTCTACTCCTGCCCTCTGTCAGCGTCAGACACAGCCACAACAACGTACCAGGCATGACCATGCTCACTGTGTGGAGTCCACAGTATCATAGTCTGGACCTCTTGACGGTGTCTCTCACCCCAGGTGTTTGTGGCCCCTGCGACTGACTCAGCAGCGGGAACGCTACTCACCGCTGGTACGGTGGAGGTGTCTCCCGCTGTAGTGAGCGGGACGCAGACGCAGGTATTATAGAGGCGTAATCAAAGTCGATAGGTAACATTATTATTACCATTACCTAGTTTCCAACCTCAGGTCATGTATGACAGTACAATGAACTCCGTGGCCCTGACAGAGCCGTCAGAGCCAGTGGCGGAGCAAGGGTTTGCTGTGATACTAGAGGTGGGAACAAGGAACTGCTAAGTGTCAGAGCAGTGATACTACCCCTACTAACCATTGTGTATGGTATATGGGTGGGCAAGGAACACAATAACTGGTTAAGTATTGCTTCTTACTGATATATCTTCTCACAAAAGGCCTTTGATGCCTTTGGCAACCCTGTTTTGGAGGACCCTTCTCTTAGTGTCACAGCTAGAGTGAGTTCCCAGACAAGCACTGTCCCACTCTGGACAGGGGATGCCTCCTGGGATGCACAGAAGGCAGGGTTTGTCACAGGTAGGGGCAGCACACAACTGTAAACCGTACTGTTGTAGTAATTCCTGCAAGCGTATGCATCATTCACTCACCACAGCGTCTACCGGCATTACTCTACAGGAATCGGGGACCTACTCGGTCACCTTCACCATTCTGGGTGGGCCCGATCAGGACGCATCTGCCTCTGATACCGTGAGTGTCTATGTAATAGTGGCTGAGGCAGAAGAGGAAGTGGATCCTGAGCCAGAGCCTGAGCCGGTGCCGGTGCCCGAGGGACAGTCTTTCACCCCAATGGACATGGTGTTGATGGGTATGGTAGGGACTCTCCTCCTCAGCCTAGGTGTCACGTGTTGCTGCTGTTGGCGGGTACAGATGCGAACGCAGAAGGCTTTTGCCCGTCTGACAAGCGCAAACCCTGGTAACAAGGTACATCAATCAAAAGTATAAACCTCTTTACGTTAAGTGACCCGCTAGGACACCACCGCTATTGATACTGTTGTGCCCCTTCCACAGGCTGTGGAGCAGCCGGGGGTCATGATGATAGGCCACATGGTCCAGTCCGGCCAAGAACAGCGAGGGGTTCTACCAGGGACAGTATACCCCTGAGCTCTGCTGTGTAAGAGAGAAAGAGTGTGTTTGTGTGTTATCTCTTGAGCCCAATAGAATATGAACAGAAAGATATAATATTGGGATTGTTTGATCACCTATTCTAGCGATTATAGAATAATCATGATTTTACTATGATCATCATAGTTAGTACTCTGGTTAATGCTTAGCCCAGAGGCAGAGGGGTTAGTCTCCGGCATCAACGGGGTCCGTCTCCTCCCCCTCCCCCAGGACACCCTCTCTCTCTCCCTGGAGCACCAGGCCAAGTACTTCCAGGTCGAGGAGTACAACGGGGATGTGCGCAGTCTCTACAGACTTGCAGGTACTGTCATTGCCTGTGCTGATAGCATCCAGCTATCCCTGAGAGCGGTAGGGGATACAGTGGACATGGGTGTGTGTGAGGGTGTCCAGAGGGAGAGTCAGGCTCTGCTACAGACCCTGGCTAGACTAGCACCCCAGCAGAGAGAGGCACTGGAACTGGTCCGGGAGTACGAGGTAGGATAATATCTAGCTCTTTCTCTCTCTCTCTCTCTCTCTCTCCCTCTCCCGTCCTCTCTCTAGCACTGTATATATATGAACCTATATGCCTATTGTCCTAACCCTTAGGGGACCCCAACTGTCACCCCCTCTGACATTGAGTGCGCAGAGTATGATGTGTCTGTGGCAGAGGTGGCAGCTAGGAACCCAAGGTATACATATGTACATATACGTATATATATATATATGTGTGTGTGTATACATATACATACCGAGGAACATATGTATAACTGCGGTCACTGTGTATATATTGTGAATGATGTATATGTATTGTGGGTAGAGTATGATGTACCTGATTGGGATACCCAAGGTGAGGGGACATATGGTATCTCTCTCTCAGTCATAATCTCAGATAATACTCTGTTCTCACCATTCTCTCCTCAATAACCCGCTATAGTGTTCATCTGATGCTTCGGATTGGTAGAGTATTTCCACACTCATCTGTGTGATACCTTTCCCACCTATGGATGTGTACTATACCCATACGAACAACTGTATAATAAGATAGCTGCAGTCGCTCCCTTACCCGCCAGGCTTAGTGAGCAACAGAAGACACAGAGTGCCAGGCATGTCAGGGCACTCCAGAAGAAGGTGGTGTGCAGCCCCTTTAGTACAGTGTACATCTGTGTATTGGGCAGTATATGGAAACTGTACTGTCTACTCCTACTAGACCCTCCACACCCTCTCCCTAACCATAGGTCAGTGACCTCAAGCGCTCCCAGGCCACTAGACAGAGACT
Organism: Kipferlia bialata; assembly: GCA_003568945.1. Classification (NCBI taxonomy): domain Eukaryota; phylum Fornicata; genus Kipferlia; species Kipferlia bialata. The sequence goes on from BDIP01000287.1 coordinate 12,736, forward strand.
TGCTGACAAGATGCGGCAGTTCCTAGGTGAGTGTGTTTGTGGGTCACACATGGTGTATATCATTATTTCCATCCCCGCAACCCAACCTTACCCTGTGGCATATTCCGTGTGTCTGTCTGCCATACCCTCACCTATAGGATTTCTATTATCTTGACCATGTCCCACTAACACTCAGTCTTCCCCCCTGTGGCCTCTGCCCTGGGTGTATCCCCCACACCCCTAGAGGCAGAGGTAGTGGATGTCAACGGCACGGTGGGAATGATGGTCAAGAGAAGGGATATAGTAGTGCAGTCACAGTGCCCCCAATGACCTTGGGGAAAGATATGAAAGAGTGTAGGTGGATGTATACATACATATACATAGAGTGATTGACACCGTGGACAATTGTTAGGGGGATGCCCCCAATGACCTTGGGGGTCAGTGGCTATAGTAGTGCATGTGGTCAATGGCACAGTGGGCATCATGTCATGATGGTCAAGGGAAGGGACGCACTGCAGTAGAGTGGGAATGACGTTCTTTACACCATGCAGGTCTTGTCTTCAGATGAGATACGGAGAGACAACGTGGCCGGCAAACGCATAACGAGAAATCTCTTTGTGACCCTCTTTCTTCACCGGAATAGATACACTCAATCGAAGGGAAGCACACTCTTGGTGGCAAGGGAACGTTCACACTGTAACAGTGCCACTCGATTACTGTCGATCAAGGAGTATATATGATAAGAATCAGAGTCTATGCTCAATCGTGTCTATTCCAGCATTGGTACTGTGAGGACCTCCCTTCCACATGGGAGTTCCATGTGGTTGCTGTCTGCAGCCAGTATCTCCATGACGACACATTCCACCACACCCTATGCACCATACTATACACTGTACACTCCACACTCCCGCTGTGTCACCCCTCAGCATGGCACCGAGAGTGCCTCCCCAGGCTGGATGTCCCGCATGGCACGGAACGACTAGGGTGGGTGTGGTATCTGTGCTACACATGTATTATGAATCGATGCACTTGTGTATGTCATTGCACGGAAGGACTAGGATTGGACAGAGATAGGCATGTGGGTTCAAAAGATAGCTCTAGTGGAGTAAAAACACCAAGGGTCCATTAGAATAGGCACAATAGGTAAGGTACTCAAATAGATCGATAGAGGGAAGCTGTGTATCTGACATCCACCCACCATCAGCCCAGTCTCTCCCTCCCAGTAGCAGTACAGAGTGGGGTCCTTCCTCACCCTTCTGCACAGGTGAGTCACAACAGGATATAATATAGTGACTAAGTATATAAACCAATCACAGTAATGATAATGGGACAACAGAAATGTATCCATATTGCCTCGATATATGTTGTCTATTATCCAGACTGGGTCCTATTTCTGACTATCAGCCTGACTAATAGGTAGCATACACACACATACATATATATAAATAGCTATATGTATGTCAACCACCTGAACCATGCTGCCATGAGACAGAAGCAGGACTCGTCGTCACAGGAGTAGGACTGGGGTTAGATAGTATGTAACAGACAATGTAATACGCATTTGCATACACCATATGTATTATCAACGCCAGTAGACAGTATGATATGAACAGGAATATACTCATTAACATACACTATATATTGTGTCAATGTCAGTAGTGGTTCTGGGGTCAAGGGAGATAGTGGCAACTGCAGTGGCAAAGCATAGCAGAATGAGCTAATGGTAGAAGGCTTCAATGTAGATTACATGTAGTCCCCAATCCACATACAACATGAGTACATCTATACAAGAGTAGTAGAGAATATGCATAAACCAATGAATACACCGGAATACAATGTGCACTGTATGCTCTCAGCCTCACACTCACGTCACGTGAGTTATACTGTTTGCCAACTCGTTGCCTACGCCTTGCACATTGGGTTTCTGAACTATAGTAAAACATTATAGTAAATAGTTATAGTAAATATCCTCACATTTCTTCCCAGCATGTTGAGAATGCCCTTAACACTGGGCTCTTTCCCGTTATCCCTCTTGTAGATGTCCCACTCCTGCTTGCTGGGGTTAATAAGCCTAATAAAGGGGTAACGATTGAACCTAATGAGGGAAGAGGAATTCATTAGGGGTTATATCTGAATTATTAGGGGGGCATAATGGAGAACAGAGCTAGAGAGAGAGAGCAGGGAGGGGGGGAGAGACAAGGTGTGTTATTTTGTGTATACACCCACTGCTATGCCATTCCACCCACCTGAGGCTGGATAGGTGGCCATATATACACACACACATATATATTCATACATAACCAACTATTATAATATATATGTACAAATATAATGTATCCTCTGTGACTCCCACCTGAGGCTGGACAGTAAGGGGTTTGGGGTGGGGGGGGGGGTAGGAGTCCTGTTTCACTGGAAAGAGTCCCTTGCTACATTATCCAACCCACCTCAGCACAATGTTTCCCTTCTTGATGGCCTCCTGGTATTAGTATCAGTGTAAGTATTTGTATATATATATTCCATATTCTACATGGTACCTTGGCATACACCCCCCAGGCACTGTCAGTCTGATCAAGACGGACAGGCACTGGGTGAGATGGGCATAGAGTATATATATATATAATTAAGAAGGGAATCCTGTCGGTGCATACATGCACTCATATACCACTCATATATATATATATAAATATGACAAGGTGAGGGTGGGGACACACATGCTAAGGGACAGCTTGGCAGTTCAGAGACACAGTCTTACTGCACACACATATCAATGAGCACACCTGACAACACTATGGACCAGTTACCACCCACACACCCATGTTATCACATGACACCTGTACTGTCCTAACCTAGGTCTGTGGCTGTACCGACGGGTAGCCAGTGGGACGGGTATGCCATTGTACACAGTGCTGTGGAGAGTGTGAGACACGATTCACTCGAGTGAACCCTTGGAGAGTTTTAAACGGTTCACTGCTAGACTGTTCATTGCTAGATCACTAGACCCTTTTCTCATCCCGTGGCTACTCTTGTCACAAGAGCTATTTTTACAGTTACAGCTCTTACACCATTTGCAGTCGAGAACTGAGGTAGATCTATCACAGTCTAGTCTTACAACACATCAGACTTGAATGATAGAGCCAATGTCACACAATGATTTATATTCACACCACACTTGCACCCAACATGAGGGCACATACTCAACTGGTTAATTCTTGCTATTCTGACACACTATTCTGACACACACTGACTCTCCCTCTCCCTCTCTCTCAAAGAGACACACACACTCATTGAGTCTCTCTCTTACAGAGCTGACAGTGAATGTGAGTGTTTCGGTAACCTGAAACATGACTTCTCTCTCCCTCTCTCTCCCTCTCTCTCTTCATGTCTCTCTCCCTCCACCTATATAGTGAATGTGAAGTCCGTTGCTATCTGGAAGAGCCTGTCCCCGTATAGGAAGGAGGAGTTGACGAATTGGACACCGGGGACAAGGGGGAGGGGGATGCCGCCAATGACCTACTGATTAGTGTCAAAATATAGTAGGTCATACATGTAACAAGTGTTGTCAGGCTGGAGCCCAGAGGAAATAGGGGGACATATGTCTATACACCCATCTGTATATATACATGTATGTACATGCATTCCCACCTCGAACAGGTCGTTCCAGAGAGGGATGATGACATACTCAAAGAGTACATCAATCACATCCCCTAGGCCTGACAGATCTATGCTGTCTGTGATGGTGTAGACAGTGTCAAGGTCCATGTCCTAAAGTGGGTGGCATGTATATACTCAGTATACTATACTGACATATCAATATATGTATGGTGTATATACATTTACTATATATGTGTTCATGATGTAGACAGTGTCCAGGTCCATGTCCTGGGTATAAGTGGATACTTATATACAAATATGAATACTCTTTCACTGAATATTGTATACTGTATCCTATATAGACTAGGCAAATAATTGTGTTGTGTTTTATATACTACAAATACTACATGTCAATGTGTAGACAGCATCCAGTTACATGTTCTTATGAGGAGTACTCGTGTTGCACACATTACACACTGTATACTCTATACTTGCATATCCATGATACAATATATATTGTGATATTCAATTGAATACACCAACCTCAAACTCAAACACGGCTGATATGAACACATCAGTGCTGTTTGACATCAGGAGGGGCTCCATAGAGAGCGCTGGGGTCAGATACATGGATACATATAGGTATATGTCAAGGGAGAGAAAGAGGTACAGGGTAGTGGCTGTTTGACATCAGGAGGGGCTCCATGGACAGGGCTGGGGTGAGGCATATATATGTGGATAGTACTATAGGGAGAGATAGAGATACTGCTTGAGGGCTCCATAGACAGGCCAAGAGAGAGTGATCTCCACAGAGTCAAGGATAGAGATATAGAGAGATACATAGAGAGAGATACAAAGGGGGCATGTACCTTGGTGGAGATCGAAGATGGCAGAGTAGAAACATGGAGAGATATGTAGAGGAAGGGAATGTGGGATGTACATACCCAGGTGGAGGTCAAGGTCAAAAATGTCTGTCTGATACCTGGGGTGAGAGTGGTGTGTGTGTACTATTCTATTTCCGTCTGGCGAACAACGCGGCCCCATACCGCATATACATGGTATTATGGGAAACAGAGGAGTAATCCATGTACCAACTCTACAGAGTTTTATACCCATACCCGTCACATGCTATGGCTGATATGGTTGCATCTGCAGCGAGGTGCATTCCATCACTGTCGGAGAAGGACACAGTGGGGTACTCACTCGGCTCAAGCTGGGGTCATGTAACAACATGTATCATAACAAACATGCAACATGTATACACTCTATATCACTATACTATAGTCACTTGATGCTGATATCCGTACCTGCATGTAGAACTCCATGTCCTGGTCGGGGAAGATGTCCCTCAGGCCTGGCAGTAAGACGAATATACACATTGATGTATACCACGTGACAGTAAAAGACGAAGAGCTACATAATATAGCCTATAATACTATAGGGGCGTGCGTCCATACAACATGCATATATATGCCATGCAGCATACACTGTACCTGGCATGAACACAGCCAGTGACCGGATGGTCAGGGGCCACCACTTCTCCTGGGGGTGAGAGATACCGGAGTGAGAGAGTAGCAGTAGTTGATATATGGGTAGACAGGGTCAAATATACGACCTGGCGGCACTACTCCAGAAATAGAGTGTTTTATCAAAGACTAGCGCTATCTGATTACATATTTCGATTTAGTATGTTACCGACAGTATATATATACGGGTTACGTACGAAGTCTGCCTCGACATCTGCACTCTTGTGAATGCATACACATATGAGTACATAATATATACTATGTATACAAATGTATATACATTACACGTACGAAGTCTGCCCCGACGTCTGCGTTGGTGATGTTGAACCCAAGGACACCTGGGTATGAGGGAGAGTCAGAGTCAGAGTCAGCCAAGTGACATCAGGATACTTGTGCATATGAAAGAGAGGGAGAGATTGAGATACAGAGAGACGTGCAAACTCTATTCCACCGAGAAATAGAGTGTCTCTCCTATGAAGAGGGGTATAGATACCCATCTACCTCTCTGCATGGAGATCATCCTATATATATATATATATGTATATATACTATATGTATACTACAATACACACTTGTACCTCTGTCTGTGGACAGTGCCAGTAGGGAGTTGGGCACATCCTCTGTGATCACAAGCTGGGGGTTAGTAGGCAGTGCATTGGAAGCATAGAAGTATTTTGAGTATAGGTTCACCAGTCATAGGATAGGCCTGACGTAAAGAACTCACCTGAAATGATGTGACTTCCCCATCCGAAAGCGATACACATGCATATGTGTAGACAGCGAGTATGTATGTATATCACACCTGCAATGATGTGAAATCCCCGTCTGACAGTGTGTGTGGCACTATGGTCAGGGGATATACCCAGGAGGGATCGTCATACTGGCCGAACTGGCCCTGGGCATAGAGCGACAGGGAGTCTGGGGTGAGACAGAAGGAGAACATACAATCAGAAACACAATACATTGAACACATATGTATGAACACGTGTGTATTGTGGCCCTGGGCATAGTCTATGCTGCATAGAGCGACAGGGAGTCTGGGGTGGGAGAGGGGGGAAGAGAAATGAATAGAGTCCGGCGTGACCAGTAAGAGCTTTCTATCAATGACAGTACATATTGCAGTGTATGTAACAGAATGCACCTGCTGTGACGACTGGGTCCCCTGTGAGGTAGAGGAAGATGTACTCCTCAGAGTCAATGGGGGCTACCTGGGGTAAGGGAGAAGGAGAGAGAGGGTCTAGGTACCTATTGTTCCCAGTGTGTAATAAGAGATACACATGTGTATATGCATACACTCCATAACCATTGTAGCCAGCGTGTCCTGGGATATATATACATTTATCTTCATAAGTCTCTTCAATATATATATATATATATGCCTACCCACCATGACCATTGTAGCCAGTGTGTCCTCTGATATGTCCAGAATGGCATCGGGGAGGGAGTCTTCGATGGAGTCCTGATGTCAGATATGTATGTATTCAATGGAATACAGAAATATATGGAATGAAATGCTGGGAGGAGAGGTATGGATGAAGAGTGTAGAGAGACAGAAAGAGAACTGTACATGATTCCATCGGGGAGGAAGCCCTCGATAGAGTAGCTATACGAGTAGTACACTCCTCGACAGAGTCGTTGATAGTCTACAGGCGCACAGATGTGAGTGTGTGTGTATATGTAGTATATGTAAGATATACATAATGTGTCTGCATCCCTACCTCGATTGAGTCCTTGATGGTACCCTCGCATGCATCTATCACTAGGTCATACAGCCAGCTGACAATGGAACCATGCATGTCGACGTCTGGGTGAGACGTGTACAGTACAATAGATGAGATATATGTATTAGTACAATATGCTTCTATGGACCAACACATACCGACACCTGTGAGTGGGACGGAGAGAGCGGCGAATACTCTATATCACGGTTAGTTATACAGAACACTTGCAAAACTTGTATAAGCAGAGTATGTAATATACAAGAGTATGTGTCAATGAATCAATACATGTCGACATCTGATGAAAGATTATGATACTAGCTCATACTAGCATTCGATGTGTAGATACTACACGGTGGCCCCACCTATGTTACCGACATCGGCATGAACATAGGGCACGTCCAGATACAGCTGGGGTGAGAGACAGTGAGTTCTCTACTATATAATATATACAATGCACTAGTATTACAAGAAAAACTGTATATATGTATATAAAACTGTATATATGTATATAGATACACTCTAATACACCCACGCAAAGACACCTCTATATACAGCTGGGGTCATGTATACTTGGTGAGGGAGCTGTCTCGGCGTCTCCGAGTAGTATACACTGTATAGAGTGGAACCGCCAGTAGTGAGAAAGAACTCAGTCCGCTTACCTCACTCGAGTGGTCATGGAGACCAATCGTAACCATAGTGGTCATTCATAGTTATGTATATATATGTGCATCTATACACATCGTACATGTTACTAGCTATACTATAAGAATGTATGGCTCTGTACCTCCCCCGAGTGATCATGGAGACCAATGGTGAGGCCGATTGCCACATCCTTGACCTTGAGGTCGGCGGATCTGACACGGTAAGGAGTTAACATATATGCTATGAAAAGCCCTATTTATAATACATAATACTTATAATCCAATACATAAACATAATTATGCGGTCGTTGCTCAGTTATCCGTTAGTGGAATATATCCATTCAATGTATACCATAACGGTGATTAGGCATGTACTTCATGTTCGACATATCGATACATATATACACACGGATTAATAGATATACAATGATGTATATCATGCGCATCTATACATATCATACCCGTGGTCTGACATGTACTTCATGCTCCATGCCCAGTCCATAGAGCCCTGGAAGGTGAGAGAGAGGGAGATAGGGTGAGGGATATATATATATATATATATAATGTGAGAGAGGGATAGAGAGCGAGTCTGGCCCATAGAGCCCTGGTATGTGATATAGGGAGAGAAAGAGGGGGGGGGAGTTACAGAGGAAGTGATGACCATACCTTCATTGTGAACCCTGAGATGTTGACACTGACACCTGGAATGTGAGAGGTGGATAGATCGAGAGGTCGATAGAGAGAGAGAGAGACAGAGAGGTGTTGACACTGACACCTGGAAGGTGAGATTAATTCACACAGGCAATGTGCATATATTCATGATATATACCATACGAAAACAGAAGTATGGATGATACTATATCATACGCATATGTGCATATATATTGATACACGTACCCGTCTCACTGAACGATATTGCAAAGTGCCCCCAGTCTGTGACATTGATGTGGATGGAGGTGAGGTCAATGTCCACATGGCCTGGGGTCAGGGTGGGGTACACACACATATATTTATATATATAGATCAGTGTATGTGAATATATATATATATATATTTATATATATATGTTAATATATGGTATGTGGATGGAGGTGAGGTAAATGTCCACGTGGCCTGTGTTAGCGTATACTAATACATGTCTCTACACTGATATATATTAACATGTGAGAGAGAGAGGGGGGGGAGAAGGTGAGGTCAAGGTCCACATGGCATGGGGTCAGTGAACATGGATATATACATATCCATTCATGTATATACATATCTCAATACATTGGGGAGAGAAAGAAAGAGTAATGCAGAGGTCAATGTCCACATGGCATGGGGTCAGTGGAGAGTTTAGAGAGAGAATACATACAGTGGAGAGAGAGGGACATGTGGGAAAGAACGGGTGATAAACGGCCGGAGGAACATATGGAGAGAAGCAGACAGAGACGGGGGGAGAGAGAGAGAAGAAGGGAGGTAGAACACGTGCATACTTGCCTTGGATGCAAGGTGGGGAACATAAGGAGGGATGCAGACAAAGAGAGACAGAATGAAGGAGAGCCTAAGGGTCCATGTCTATACTGTCTAGGGTCCATGTATTGTGAAGTATCGTTACCTATGGGTGTGTCGACATGTGCCTCGTGGATGTCAGTGACAATACATTATATGTATGTATATATATATATATATACAATAATATATAGTCTCTCTACCTATGGGTGTGTCGACGTGTTTCTCGTGGATGTCAGGCACGGTGATGGAGGTGAAGGCCTTCTCAAGCCTAAGAAGATGAGTGAGAGATTAGAAGAGAGAGCAGAGAGACATAGAGAGAGAAATAGAGAGCGAGAGAGAGAGAGAGAGAGAGAGAGAGATGGAGGTGAAGGCCTACTCAAACCTGAGGGTATAGAGAGAGAGAGAGAGAGAGAGATAGGGAGAGATTAAGAGACCGGAGTAAGAGAGAGTGAGAGAGAGTGAGAGAGAGTACTGACCCACATTGTCACTACTACCATCAGTATGGACGAAATTGAAATTGACACAAGTGTCACATTTCTCTTTTGATCCACACGCCATTGTATACAGACATAGAGTATTGGATCTTACATTATCTCAGAGAGAGAGAGAGAGAGAGAGAGAGACCACTCACACTGGGAGGAATGTGGCCTCGATATTCTCGATGGCTGCTATGTTGAGCGAGGTCAGGAAGCCACTGGGGGCCACGCTGCCCAGTGCGCCACACACATAGAGCAAGAGGGAAAGGACCAGGAGGGTGCATGCAGAGGATGGCATGGCACTTGGTGAAGAGAAGAGGAATGCGGCATTGTTGTTATTGGCAATGTCACAAGGCTGAATGGTAGAAATGTTCACCTACACCCTTTTGTCATTCTTTCGAGATCACTGAAAATCAGACCTCCGACTTGTTGTTTATCTAGTTTAGGGGCATTTAGCAGACCCTTTT
>BDIP01000288.1:0-22595 GCA_003568945.1 Kipferlia bialata
GGGGGGGGGGGGGGGGGGGGGGGGGGGGGGGGGGGGGGGGGGGGGGATAGGAGAGAAATATAAGCTGATGTTAGACTTATTCCCTCATTATTACTCATACTGGTAAGTAATGCATACTAGCATAAGTCGACTCAACAATCCAGATTCATCTAATTGACTGTTACAATACAATCTAGCAGTTCTCCTACCTCCCAGGGAGTGCCTGTGTGATAGCCCTGGCATCCTCAGTGGTCACACCCACATACATAGAGGCAAGGTGGGATCAACCTCTTCCTATGAGAGCAGTGTACGTTACAGTAGTAAAGACAGAGCGGTGGATAATAAATGTGGGTGAAGGGTCCACAGTTTTGTGTCACTTTTGGTAGGGTTCAGTGATTGTGTCTTGGTGAGTACACGGAAAGTGCTACAGTAGCAGGTATCTGATTTCATTCGGAGTTTGATGGCTTCAAGCAGTCGACACCAGACAGCGTCTGTTGGCAACCGATACCTGGCAGACAAACAAGAACGTCTCTTTCTATGTCTGTAGGACAGCAACCACTCATCCATTACCCGTGGAGTGCGTATATGGGTGGGTGTAGTGGGCCAGCCCAAGAGGGGGGAGTCACAGGCACTCACTTTGCTAAAGTGACCGCGATGAGGCAAGGCTGGTGTTATTCTCTCTTGATATTTCTTGCTACATATCCAGACCCCTGTACTGGTCTGACCATCAGGTTCATTAACGATCTGCATATCATCCTGGGACTCGCACTGGTGACCCTGGCGGTGGGGCTCTGGACAGGCACCTCCACACATACATCTGGACAGAGCGGCTTCCTGGGCTGCGTCGTTCTCTTCTCTGTCGCCACCTTGTTACAATTGGCGAGGTTTTGCCAACTAGCCAACGACCTTGGGGGAGCCGAGAGACTTACAGTGGACCCCCAACTCTCCTACCGACATACATCCGCCTTTCCCGGCTCCTCATTCCCAACATCGCTTCCTCCAAACTGCTGTGAGAATACGAAGTTGCGCACTGAGTGTTCACTGGTTGTCGCCGTAATAGTGACATCTGGTCTCATATCCGTGTGTGTCTCTGGTCTCTTAGTAATATTGGACACCGGTATGTTGGATCTAAGAGTACCTCAACTGCTTGTCAGTGTTATGCGAGGCATCGCCTTTGTGGGATGTTTTGTTACTGTGCTCTGTGGGACGAAGTACCAGTCACTGGCAAGACAGACAGAGGGTGTAGCCATATGCCACCTTTCCAAACTGGTGCGTTATCCACAATTGAGGGCAGTTCGAATTGTGCCCCACTGGTCTGCAACGCCACAACAGGTATTGTGACCGTAGTACATACATACTCTTTGACACTTTGAGAATCCCATATTGAGATCTCTCCTGTGCTATTGTCAACTTTGCCTCTAACAAACAAGATATTGAATGTGTTGTGTATGTGTACCCAACTTGGAACTGGGTTATCCATGACTGGGATGCATTCAAACACACTGGGGGATGACCCATTTCGGGTTGTCTACTTCTTGTTTCTTCTCTTTGTACTCGTGTGTCGAACAATACCTGGGCCTGTTACGGTCTTAGCAATGACTTGGATGATCAAGACCGACTGGTACGAAAGAGTGCCTAGAGAGGTATGACTCTCTGTGTAGTACCTAGAGACACGTTTTACTAGTCCGTATATCTGGACCAGAGAACTTGCTTCTCTTGCACTTCCAGTGTAAGTCTCACCCAGATGTGTCCGTCTTATAACCTGCCTCATAGTGTGGAATTCAGAGTGCTTCGGTGGATCTTGAAGGAAGACATCAAGGCGTCGTTCCCCCATATACCAGAGGTATGCTCCCATAGACAGTGACATAGTAAGAGTAATATCCGACGCCCTAGCACATTATAGATGATGATTGCTTACCCCAGCTGCTTGGCCTGATGAAAGACCACATGCGTAACCACAAGTTTGATGAGATGGAGGTGACGCTGGCCAGTATGCTAGGGGGGCCAAGCTTCTCCTTCGGGGAACTGGCTCTGGTCAGCGTGTTTGTCGCACTACCAGCGTGGCTCAAACGGCGACTGGGTAAATACTTACTACCTGTCACATCCTTCCAGGAATCACGGTTGTGGGCAAGACGGCTAATTCTCTCGGAGTCTCTGCGCGATGTGTTTTCGCCACGTTACCTTGGGTACCCCACCTCTTCTTCTAGCATGGTACACAACGGTGTGTTGGTGTTATACCAACTGCTGCAGGATTTGAGCTGTGACAGCAAAACCCCGCCCAACCTAGTGACAGCAGCGAAGCTAGCCATATACCAACTCGTCTCAGGCCGAACCCTCTCCCACACCTGTTTGTGCATACCGTCAGACCCTGCTGCTGTTGATGACAGAGAGTGCACGGGAAGGCACAGTGCTAAGGCAGGATACTGTGGAAGTGAAATGGGATGGCTTCCCCTGTCGGTGTGTACAGAGGGAGACATGGAACTACCAAAGCCCCCCCTCCCGTCACCACCCACCAGGAGACACAAGTGCATATACCCGCCGGTCAGCTACCCTCCCGGGTCCGCTGTCGCACGGTGTTTCCAGGTGAATTAATGATATCCTCTCTCTGCATGAACAGTCAGTTCAATATGGCACCCAACAGTTGATGTTCTTGATCCGACAATCTATTGGGGGATACGTCTTACATACTTTACACACACTACACTATATGCGGTGATCTACGTATCCAGATGATCCAGATTCCGAGTCTTACACCAGACTCCATTCATCCACTTCGTGAAAGAGAATTACGCCTACGTCACCAGGTCTTGGCATCGACTCTACTTCTTAGAGCCACCTGATGCACATATGGACTGGAGGCGCATGGTGAAGATGTTCCTGCCAGCCTCTATGAAGTACACCACTCAGCTGATAGCCACATACTTTAAGGTGTGTATACCAGTCTGAAAGATACTAATAACAGCTCTATTCAATGCACTTACATCAGGATCCAAGTGTTGCTCCGTCACATTGCATTGTGTCTCAGATTGTAGTTACAGGTCACTCTGGGAAGCAGGTTTGTATTTCCATTGATACTCGGCAAGACATCAATGACAGAGTCTTCCCATTTTCACAGTCTGACATGCAGTATACAGTTCCACACACCACGAACCAGTTGATAGATGCCAGAGATAGAGAGGGACACCCCAAATACATCTGGGCCTGTAACACACTCTTCCTACACCGCTTGGCTCTGCAGATGCTTCAGGCTGCTCACCACAAACGACGGAAGGGGAGAAGAGTGAGAGCCAAGGCGGCTTTTGCAGATAGAGAGCAGTTCCAGCAGGTATATGATAGAACGGATATCCATAGTCGTAAGTATGACATCTGAGTTACAGTGTAGTTTGACAGGCAGGGTAGGAGCCCGTTTGTGACAGTGTCCCAGTGCTTGTTGTATTCCGACACCAGAGCCGAGACGTAAGTGTTAAACCCTACCATACCTTCCGAATCCCTCAATTCATTACCCGAATTTCCCCATTGTTACACGTTTACCGACTCATTCTCGTATATACTTCTTCGATTCAATTTCCATGTGGAAGATAGCGTCTTACACAGAACTATACCGACCCTTCCTCTGGCTTCCTTTACAAGTCCCCTCAGAGTGTCAACTGCTAAGCATTGCGTTGAACTTGGATACACATTCCAAGAGTTGTTGAAGAGTGACCGTGCAAGGTAACCAAGTGGTGGTAAACAAATGTACCATCACTAATCCCCATATGTGATTCTTAACCTCTGCCTTGACATCTGACTCTGAAGGGGGTGTCTGCAGAAGTTCTGCTGTGATCCAGCATTCGATGTATTGGAGCTTGACTATCACACTGGAGACAGGGGCTTTGAAGCTGGGATGCTGTACTTCTTCCGTTCCGTAGGTATGGTTGAAACTTGTCGAAGGGATATTCATTATCCTTAAGTCTGTCTTTTATCACTGCAACGGGCTCTATCAGCTTTATGCAATCGATATATTTGTTATTTCTCTTCTGTGTCCTAACGCAGGCCTGGGTACATCTGGTGTGGCCGAGCATGCATTTTTGCGCTACATTCTGACACTAAGGACACGGTGAGCATAGATTGAATATTAGTAATATTCTCTTTCTTTGAGTCAAACTTGGTTACTGTCAATTTGCTTTTGAGTAGCTCCATCATCTCGAATAATCGGCAATTTGGATGCCTAGAGGCAGACGAAGAAGCATGGATAGTATCTATTTGATACTTAGTCTAGGTATGCACGGGACAGAGAGCAGCAACAAGCGCTAGGTTCTTTGCACGCCGTCCATCTCTCACACCACCTAACACATGGCATCAGGTACTAATGCTGATCTCTGAATTATGGGGTTGTCTCTTCAGATACCGAGACTTACGATTAGGGCCAGCACCGGTGGCACTCTCTACTGCCCGGTCCACTGCCTGCTCATGTTGACCATCGTAGCATCTTGCCACTGCCTCTGCCCCCATGAGTCTACATCACGTGTATCCCTCGATGGCCGCCTATATACTACGGGGTGTCTACACAGAGACAGTGCCCAGATGAATCACACTGCAGGGTACATATCTTCTCTCCATAACACAAATGTATTACCAGTGTCATAGCGTTGCTCACTCTTCAGGGTCTGTTTGGTTGTGCTCAAACAGAGTGGAATGTTAGAGAGGCTGCCCCTCGGCACATGCGATCTCATTAGGAAGGTAGCAGAGTGTAACCTGAACATTATCCCACTGTAACCTGTAGTTTGGTTACTATATTAGATGGTGAGAGTAAGCCTTACTAGTCTCTATTTTGGTTATGTGAAACTAGGGTTTTCACCTCAGCTCTTCTGCAGTCTCGAGATAGAGAGAGTGCCCTCACTCATTCTTGAGATAGCACTCTTTCGTAAGTGGTATGGGAGAATGTCTCCTGAGGAACGATCCGCTGTTCTCGTGTTGCAACGTGCAGAGGTAGGTTCCCCAAGTCCTAGTCTAGTAACTGTTCTAGACTAGTACACATTCAGCATTGGGTACAAGACACTTGTTGTATATCTCATCACCAGATGGAAGACGTGATTCCCCGTTGTATTGCATCTCCTGGGTGTCCACTTGGGTTGGTACAGTCAATGCTTATGAGAGGGATTCTTATCGTGGCCTGCTATAGTGGAGTCCGCCGACCAGGGTTACTGGAGAGGTATTGAGTCAATACCATTGACTCTATCTATGAATATCTCTAACATCTCACTCAGGGAGTGGAAGAATCTTGGGACCCGCCACACCACGGACACTGCTACGTATGGATTCCCTCAACAGTTCGGCGGTCCCGAGCGGATGAAGGGGAGGCCGCATAGTCAACCGCCGACAGTGAACTATATATCTACCACACAGACTGTGGTACTAGAGCCACTTATGGACCAACTTGGTGGACTAGCCGAGGATCTCGGCCTTAGATACCTAACCATCACGTTAAAGGAACTTCGTAAGACATTGTAAAGTCGTGAAAAGTCCCATTGGCAGCCCTAATAAATGCAAGACAGAGCCAACAGGCATATATTTATATATATATTAGAGGTGGTGGGTACATTATGCAGAACCCTTTTGTCTTTTTGCTACATGACTTGACATCCAGATCCTCAAAAGCAGAAGTGACACTAGGTCCTAGATCCTTGTCAAACTCTGCATTTGACGTCCATTGTATTCTGCGACAAGTCATATTTCATACCATACCTCCTATTTAATAGGCTATTTACTGTTGTGAACCGTTGGTTCAATTTCGTCGGAGCCGTTTGTTGATTGATTTGGAACGTAGCTTAGAAGACACCGGTACATTCGAGCTCGCCGGCTCCCACGTAAATATTCCCATATTATGCCAGTGCAGGAGCCATACTTTAATTGAAATTGCCCTGAAATATCCTATATACGGTGAGGTGTGTGAGTGCCAAGAGGTCACCGTTTGTCTTGCCGTTTTACAATGATCAGGCTGGTCTTTAAGGGACCTTTCTCAGCTGTACTTCTCTTTAGCGGACATCAACTAATGTGTGATTCCGGATATCTCGAGAAGATTATAGTGGTTGGCAATGGGTCGCTGCAGCCCGATTGCATCCCACCTGAGCCTAAGGTTTGACTTACGAGTATTCATATCTCGCTGTTAATCTCATCCATAAACAGTAATTTGACCCTCACCCTCAGGAGCTTTGCACCAGCCTCCCTGCCTCCTTTGCGGCATATGCAGGCGCAACGAGAGGTGAGGGTCGTATATGCACACCTGGGCTTGTGTAGAGAGAGTCTTCCTAAACCGTCTCTCTCTATATGTAGACGTCCTCACCCTTCAGGCTCTGCCGATGCCTCCAAGCACCTGGTGGCATTCAGACTCACAAAGTGCTTCTGCGAGAGGTATATCTCTCACTAGTATTTTGTACATTCAGACTATCCCCGAGTATCCCCCCCTCCCTCCCTCTCTTTGATTTCCTATTCTCTTCTGTCTTTTCTTCCTTCTTCTCTCCTGACCCCCAGGGCCGAGGCCTCCCCCCTCCCCATCCACGCCGCAGACATCGCCCTGGGTGCTGTCCACAAGCACGCCACACAGATGGGAAGTGCAAAGGTGGGTGTGGATGTCATATCAACTATGAACCCGTCTGCGGTACTCGTCTCTCATACTTATCACCACTCATCTCTCTCTCTCTCTCTCTCTCCCCCCCCTCCCACCTCCATTCTCACCTCAGATCCTGGCCAGCCCCATCAACGTCACCATGCACGCCAGGTGAGAGACTGCGGTCCCTTCCCATTTTCCCCTACTCTTACAATGCCCCCATTATATATTTTATTACTAACCAATGCCATATGAATATACCATGCCCCCTACTTCTGACCCGCCAGGTACCTCTCTGAGACTGATGAGACTGATGGCGCTGTCACTGGATGGGCCGCTGAGAGACTCATGAGGGTGTCTGTCCACTGCAACGCATGCCCCTGTGCCAGGTGTGTTTCCCTGTGTGTTCTATCATATACACATACACTACCACATGTATACTACCCTCTCTCTCTGTTCACTGAACTCTCCCCTCTAACCCTCAGAGATGGTGTGTCCCAGGCTGTGTCCCAGGCCCTCACCTCTGCTCTGCCTGACCTCTGCCCATCACCCACTGTGGAGGTACATATGTGTATACCAATATATCTATGTATATCTATCTATACTAATATACTATGTATGTCACTAGAACATGACCCCCCCCCCCCATCTCTCTCTCCATCTCACACCACAGGTCCTCGGCGTCTCTGACCTTGGTGAGCAGGCACTGGTGTCGGCATGGGCCGTACTCCCAGGTACATGTATATATATATATATATATATATATGTGTGTGTGTGTGTGTGTGTGTTTCTCCAGATATGATGTACAGTCTTCTATCGCCATTAGACTAATATTGTACATCACAGAAGTGTCTCACCCCCCAGGCGGAGGGTGTGCCACCACCCAGTTCAAGGCAGCAGCCGGGTGCAGGGCAGCCCTGGCCACAGGTGACAGCTGTGAGACAGAGACCCCATGCTGCAAGGCCATAGCAGTCACAGAGACCATCAAGGGTGTCGAGACCATCAAGGCCGTCGAGGCCGACAACAACGCCGACAAGGACACTGAGACTGAGGGTACCCCCTCCCTCTCTGTCTCTGCCTGGTCCGGTGTCTCCCCCACCCTGTGTATGGAGGTGGCCAGGGAGCTAGCCAGAGAGGGCATCGTCAAGGGTGGGTCTATGTATGTATACCTCCATATATCCCTCTCCCTCTCTGACATCTGTGTGCATGTATTGATATACCCGTCTTATGCCAGGTGCCGCAGGTGAGGGCTGGTGGAACGACGCCCCTGAGCTTGGTGCCCACCTCTCTCTCTCCACCCCTGACGGTGCAGAGGACGGGGTCCTGCTCGTCTCTGATGCAGAGATCGGCATTGAGTGTGGTGAGTGTTTCATGCATACTCACATATATGCTCTCTGCTATCTCGCGGATACCCAATTGACCTAGCAGGTCCTGTTGAGGGAGAGGCCTGTGCCTGTACTCTCAAGCAGCGCACCCTTGAGGGTCGCTTCAATGCAGTCTCTCCCACCAGGTACTGCATATGTATAGACATAGTACATAGACAGTCATAGACTAACCCCCCAGGTTCTATGCCTACACTGCCATTGCCTTTGCTGCCTGGGTCCTCCTGTACAACGTGGTGCTCCCCTTCTCCGAGCTCGTGGCCTATGACTGGCTGGGTCTGGAGGAGGAGGGCCTGGGCGGCATGATCCAGTTCTTCCTCTACGACAGCCCCAAGGTATAGTTGGACAATTGTGAATATATACTTCGTATGCAGGGGAAGGGAGTAATATACATCCCTCTGACCCCCAGGTGTCCCTGCTTCTCCTTCTGGTCAGTGCCGGTGTGGGCATCCTACGCACATACCTCACTCGTGCCAGGATGACAAAGCTGCTAGGTACGTATTATGCATATATACACTAATTGTAGGTATATAGTAGGGTGATACCAACCTCAGGTGGCAACCGTGGTGGCTGGGCTGGCCGTGTCCTGCTCCATATCCTGGCTGCTGCACTGGGTGTTGTGACTCCATTCTGCTCGTGCTCAGCTGTGCCCCTCTTCATCGGTGAGTATATATTAATATATGCATACATATTCTCACTATGTTCTCTGTGTACATGTATGTCTCTGACCCCCTAGGCATGGTCACTGCCGGTGTCCCCATGCCTGTCACAATGACATTCCTCTCATGTGCCCCTGTGGTTGGAGAGGTGTCTCTCGGTACGTATCCTATGTATATACATTTGTAAGTATATCGGGTTGCCCCGTCTACTTGGCCTAGTTCTCCTAGCGGGTATCTATATATCTCACCCCCAGTCCTCCTTGCTGGCAGTGATGCCTTTGGTGTCAAGGTGGCTGTGGCATATGCCGTGGCTGGCATGATCCTCAGTGTCATAGCTGGACTGGTCCTCGGGCTGCTGCCACTAGGTACCAAAGAATAGTATATATGTAGATCTACTATGGTACCAAGCCCGAGTGTGTCAATGTGTATTATTGTGTTGCTCTCTCATTCACTCTACATTCCCTCACCCTCCAGACTCCTATGTCGAGGACTGGGTCAGAGACCAGACTGCTACTAGCGATGAGAAGCAGTACCCAGTCTTCAGCCAGAGACTCGCTTACGCACTCTCAGACTCCCTCACCATCCTCAAGTACGACTCGACCATGTTAGTATATGTATCGCGTAACTCTCCCTCACCCCAGGAAGGTGTGGCCCTTCATCCTGGTTGGCATTGGAGCAGGTGCCGTCATCCACGGGTTCATCCCCGAGGACTTCATTGTGCAGGTACACTATACTACACAACGCGTAAGTTGTCCATGTATGGTATGTATATGACGCTAACCACCAGATCCTAGGAGCCGATGCCTGGTACAGCGTGCCCATAGCCATTGTGGTGGGCATCCCTCTCTACAGGTAAACAAACTGTACATATACTATACTATGTGTATGTATATGTATACATGTGCCTAACCCTCAGCAATGCCGCAGGAGTGGTCCCCATCATGGAGGCACTGATCTACAAGGGAGCTGCACTAGGTACATATATAGTGCACGTTCTGTATCCGCTGTCCTTCCACCCTTCAATTATGTGCATATGTATAGAGCATGCTGTATCGTCTGTCTCCCCCCTCTCCTCACCCTCCAGGCACCACCCTAGCCTTCCAGATGTCTGTCATTGGACTGTCATTCCCAGAGGCCGTGCTGCTCAGGTATGCTTAGTATAGAGATATATACTATGTATATGCTCATATTGGTATGTTATGTGATATGATGAATATTTAGGTTAACGTACGCAATAGAAACCGATTATAGTGTGAGACTCTAACCCCTAGGAAGGTGGTCAAGCCCAAGCTGATTGCTCTGTTCTTCGGATGTATCTTTGTCGGCCAGATTGTCCTTGGATACTCATTCAATGCCATATTCTAATGCCACTGTCCTCCAACCATATCGCACACTGTCAACCCCATAGTGTCTCAAGTGTCAGAATAGAACAGAGAGTGTCGTGTGACTAGATGTATTGCACATGGTTTCGAATGGCGTATAATACTCGTTTGTGTATACACAGTGTCAATGTACAAATATGCATAGGCATTGAGATAAGACACTTGAGAACACCGGCTCACATATCTAACACGATATGTGTGTCTACATTATATATACATGCAAAGTATATAATTACAACGATGTGTCTCTACTTTGGGGCCCATCGGCTGGAAGGGTCCTGGGGTCGCCGCTTCACCTGGGGGGGGGGCAGTTGCCTGCCCCAAATCCCCAGCTCTTTCTCTCTCTCCCGCCTAACTCTCTCCTGTCTCTCTCTCTCCCGCTTCTCCAGCCCCCCCAGCTTCTGCTGATACTCCGCCTCCTTGGCCTGCCACACCAGCCCCCTCTCTCTCTCCCTCCGCTGCAGTGCCGCCACCTTCTCCCAGCCCCTCCTACCCTTCTCTGCCTCGGCTAGTGTCTCCAGCCTGGCATCAGCTATCACAGACCGCAGTGCAGCACATTTCCTACGCTCAGCCTCCAGCTCCTTCTGCACTGCATCCACTCTCTCTCTCTCCTGGGCCGTCTCCTTCGCACTCTGCTCCAACAACTTGACTAGGTCGTCACAGTGACGCGCCTCCATCGCCTTCTCTCTCTCCATGTGCCGGGCCCTCTCTCTCTCCAGTAGAGCAGTGTATGCATCTCTCGCCTCCTTCTCCCTCTTCAGCTGGGCCAGGGAGGGCGACTGCAGAGAGAGAGTGGGAGAAGGCACCGGGAGAGGGGGAGAGGGCTGGGGAGTGGGGGTGTACGCTGGGAGGGGGAGAGGCAGCGAGGTTAGGGTCTGAGTGTACATGTGCCTCACACCCGCAGAGGGAGACCTCTCATGCTTTGGAATGGGGTCCTCTCGTGCCAGGTACTGCTCGTAGTGTCTGGGTGAGTACAGGAGGTAAGAGAACTTATTGATTGTGCTGCTATATACTAGAGCCTAACTTTGGAGAAATATGGTAAGAGTGAACATGAACACTATGTAGCGTCTGAATCAATCACAAAGACTCACTTGGTACAGTTCCTTGACATATTACCACCATGGGCCCACTTGTATCTGACCCCGGGGTGACATATACCTGGGTAAGGTAGGTACATGACTTCAAATACAAGGATGATAGTTACTCTGCGGAATGTCTACCATTAAGCAACGTACACAATATGTCGTGTCCGTTGAGTATCCTCATTGTCATCCAGTTGCGCTTTCCCTAGAGGTCAGGCAGAGATATGAGGAAGCAATACCTTCCACATAAGCATGAACACGAATAAATAGACATATAGAAAAGTATCTTGTGGCAGCGTGAACATGTATATTTATACATTAATAGTAGTTGGAGAGTACCTTGTGGTAACGCCGGGCATCTGCAGGTGTCAGCTCAACTGGTGTAAGGAGAGAGAGAGATACACAGAGACAAAAGAAATAGAGAGAGAGAGAGAGGGAAGCTCCACTCATACCCATGAATATCTTCCACTTGTCCTCGTGGCCTGGCACCAGCCCCCTCAGCACATTGATCAATGGTACTATCCTGGGGTACTTGGGGGCAGAGGGAGAGGTACCAGATACCGTGCTCTCACCCTCCTTATCACTCGCCCCTCCCTCCCCCTCTTCCCTCTGTATGGCAGTGCTGACACTAGTACTGGACCTAGAGACAGGGACAGGGTGATCGGTAGTCGCATAGGGTCCATACAGTGCGGGGGTAGGACGGATCTCTGGCACAGCAGTGACACCCTTAGGAGTGGGCTGGGGCCTGCATCAGTAAAACAGAGGAGAGAGAGACAACACCAAGGAATCAGGGGGGGGGGGGGAGAGCATGTCATCCTCTGCATCTAGCGTTAGAACCAGGACATACCTGTGCTCCGTGTCCCCCCTCTGTCCAGTGATAGTAGTGGCCCTGCCAGCCTGTGTCTGACCAAGGGTTGTACCGCCTGTTACTAATAGTCGTGGCTTTCCTGGCTCACTACTTTCCCCACGGTCACGCTCACCACCCCCTGTGCTCATCCACCTTTGTCCAGAGAGACACAGTGTGTGACACGTCTTCCACGCAGCACTACACCTACACTGACTTAGAGAAACAGCAACTTGCTGAGCAAGTGCTCATCCTTCTACACCCTTGCTCAAAAACACCAAGAACAACTGAAAAGACATCTATTCACATACACTGTCCTTGACACTAAACACACACAACAGGCCCCGCATACAACGCATATACATAGCGGGGTCACACACCACATAGGCAAACCAATAAATAACCGAGTCAATGCTAAAACTCGTCAGCAGTCCCTCTCAAGGGGGACCACTACACACCAAACACACAGACACACTAGGACACACAGGCACAGGCATACACTCTAACTATAAGTACATACACTTAGAGCTCGATGGTGGACATGCCGGACACGGGAGAGGTGGTCTTGCCGACGCAGCCGACCTCCATGACCTGGGAGTGAGAGGATGTGTGTGTGATACATATAGAGCATGATGCGATATATATACATATACACAAACTCACCGTGGAGCCTGGGAAGGAGACATTGCGCACAGTCCTGAGCCTGGCAAACTCCTCTGCCAGCTTCTCAGCAACGTCCTGGGCAGAGCGGTACTGGTCCCACCTCACCCTGGAGAGTGAGAGGGAGTTACAGCCACAGTCATAGAAGAGGAGAGAGAGAGAGAGGGTGACTATGCACCTGATGACGGGGATGGTCTTGGAGATGTCCTGGATGAAGTCCTGGTATGCGTTGTGCAGCATGGTCAGGTACTCGAGGGTGATGCCAGACTCGCACTCCCTGTTGCGCTGCCTGATCCTGGGGGTGAGGACTTGCGCGCCAAATAGAGAATCAACATGAAGCAGTGGGGGGGGGGGGGGGGGGGGGGGGGGGGGGGGGGAGGGGGGGGGGGGTGGGGGGGGGGGGGGGGGGGGGGGGGGGGGGGGGGGGTAGCAGGGGAGTAGTAGGTAGAGATATGTACAGGGAGGAACATGTTGACGTGTGATCATAGAGGACTACACCAGAAATACACTAGGTGTCTGTATAATGTCCATACACTATTCTGGACACATATATACGTTGACACTCAAGCAATACATACACCACCTTCCCAAAATAACACCCAACAACATGTCTCCTACACACTCCATTCCACTCATCTAAGTCTCATTCCTTCTCACTCCCTTTCCGGCACCGAGAGACCAGTGCATATACCAATACACGCTCCCAATACACACACCCCTATAACTGATATTTACTAACACCCACCTGTACTAGTTCCTCGAAGGTCTGGTACTGGTCCCTGATACGCTTGTACTGGCTCATCTCATTTCCCATCTCTGCTCGTGTTAGAGAGCAAGTGTCAGCGTCGCAAGGCATCAATTCAGAATTCAAAAACGAAGATCAACCCTTTTGTCACTTGATTGAGAATAGTGCTTGACAAGCTCTTGTCTACAGTAGAGTATGAGGAGTGTATGTCAGGATGTCATCAGCTGCGATGACTCTCTTCTACCATATGCACGAGTGGGTTGAGCTGGTCAAGGGTCCCTGATCGTACCATAGTGTTTACATTGTTACCTGCCTTGGTGAGAGACAGGTGTTGGGTGAGACCGTGATTGTGACATATGACTGAGGATGTCCCCCTCCCCCGCTGGGACCGAACCCCCCCGTACCCTATCCAGCCGTGCTGTGCCAGGGGGTGTCTGGACAGGGTGCCAAAGGGGCAGAGGGCGGCACTGATGCAGGTGGGTGATACATTTGGTATATAGATAGATTGAGTATAGATATATATAATACGTATAATATATATATATATATATAATACGTAATGCCCCAGAGGCAGAGTGGGATTGACATCATTATGTATTATGTGTTGCATTGATTCAATATATGAGCTCTATAGCACCATGCTACTGTCTGTACTGCACGTCAGGCAGAAACGGCATCACATAGTATCTCTCTCTCTCTCTCTCTCTCTCTCTATCTATCTATATATATATATATACCCACTTCCTTTACTCTAGGCTGCACTCCGCCTGTACTGCACGTCAGGCAGACACGGCATCACACAGATTATATATTTTACTTATATATATATATATATATATACTCCCTCTCTCTAACTCTAGGCCACCCTCCGCCTGTACTGCACGTCAGGCAGACAGGGCATCACGGGGCATGCATCCACAGAGAGTGGCGAGTGGGTGTGTCCCTACCCACTACCCGTGTCACCTGAGAGTGTGCTGCACCCTCTCTGGAGGGACATGTGCCACACTGCAAGACATGCTGTCTTGAGGCATATCAGACAGGCGGCACAGGTGCAGCAGGACCATGAGGTATGATTCATTGTTGTACACACACACACATATATATTTTATATATATGGAGAGAGAGAGAGAGAGAGAGAGAGAGAGTTGTATGTCAGACAGGCGGCACAGGTGCAGCAGGACCATGAGGTACGGTACATTGTTATATATATATTTAGAGAGAGAGAGAGAGAGAGAGAGAGGGAGACAGAAGACAGGCGGCAAAGGTGCACCGAGACCATGAGGGACTAGTCATTTCTCTCTCTCTCTCTATTCAAATTTACACTTCTATCCCACCAGACAGTACTCCATTTCCCTGATATTGAACATATGTTATGTACTATTGAGGTGTAGTATTGTTGTATCCCCTTATCCCCAGGTCCCCCCCATCCCACCCTGTGTGCAAGAGAGTGTCTCAGTGTCAGTAACAGAGAGACAAGGAAATGACTCGATAAGGGGTGGAGGTAGAGAGAGAGAGGATCGTGTCCATTCCCCCACCCTCTCTCAGACCCTGACAAGTGTACTGTTCTATGAGAAGGACGGAGAGAGAGAGGTGGAGGAGAGTGGCATCCATGTACGGCCCCCGTCGCCACCCCTCAGGCATGCCAGTCGCCCCGCCTATCAGCCACAGATACAGGAGCAGGTACTAGTCATGCATTGGGTGTGTATATGGAAGAGTGGTGTATATTCATATTTAGTGTACACACATCCACAGATACAGGAGCAGGTATTCATTACATACAGTAGATAGTGTATATAGGGTGTAGGTAGTATTGACAGGAGTACAGATGCACTGTCACACTGACCCCCCAGGCCGTCACTACCGAACCACCCCAGCCGAGACCTGCGTCTTCCCCTGCTGCTCCCTCTCGCCCACCTCCCCCTCCCCCTCCTCCTCGCCCTCGCCCTCTAGACGGGTCACCATCAGAACTTGATCCCCCTGCCCCTAGTACACCTGTCCCTGCCTGTGTACCTCCCCCTCTCACTAGCGATGGGTGCTGTGGCAGGGGGTGTCTCAGACAGTACATGCAGTTCCAGGCTACATTCAACCTCACTAGACTGGACAGTGTCGGTGACCTGTCTCCAGCCCATGCCGCTACAGCATCCCTCCCCCAGTTCCGCTCATCTCTTCCATTCTTCCATGCTCTCCATGCCCTAGGGGATCTTAAGCGATGCTCCCTCCCAAATCGGCTTGCCTTTCTCCACAGGTATACATACCTCATATGTGTCATAATATTGGTATTCATTCACATGTAGTGCCATTGCCTTATATATACGATATGTATCAGACTATTCACCCCCAGGTGGCTGGGCTCGACCCCTCCCAGCATGGCTGAGTCCGTCTCTCGGTCCCACCCCCTGCGCGCCCCCTGTGATGCATGCATGGCCCATGTCATGGGGTGCTCCACCTACATAATGGGGCTGGTGAGACGCAACTTCAAGACTATCACTGAGGGTTCCAGAGACACTGCACCCCCTCTCAGCCCAAGGGCTAAGAGAAGCAGACACCGGCTGCCTAGTGTGAGCCCGGAGTCTAGGGTCAGACAACCCCTCCTTCCATCAGGGTCAGAGTGTGTGGATACAGGTGCTGTGTCTAGGGGGGATAGTGGTGTGGATGCAGGTGGTGTTGAGAGTGTTGGTGTGCCTATAGAGTGTGTACAGAGTGAGAGAGTGTGTGGGGATACCCCCATGGCCGATGGCAGTGAGACCCACAAGGCTGACATGGTGACTCAAGGGTCTGAGAGTGAGAGTGAGGGAGAGAGTGAGTACTCCTCAGATGCAGGGTGTGATGCATGCACACTGGGAGAGGGCGCATTTGCAGAAGCATTTCACATAGGGCCTCTCAGTGACCAGAGGTCTGACGATGATACACATATGCGTTGTGAGACCTCCCCACTCTATACCCAAGGGTACCAGTCTGATGTTACCATGGGAGAGTCGGCCGCCTCTCTAGGGGTTGAGACCCGTCACCATGAGACATGTAGGGGACAGGAGAAGGCAACTAGGAGTGACAGTGAGGCACAAGACATTCAAGAGACAGAAGCACATCTCTCTACACATGTACCAACTGTGTCTGTGGGTAGGGTGGGTGTGACACTTGGGGGTGCAGTCCCCCACATGTGCCCCCGTGACCCCTTCACCCTACTCGATGGGTATACCCACCCAGACTACCCTACTCAGGAACATGCAAGGGATGCAGTGGTGGCGTCTCTTAGTGCGACACTTGCCAAGGCCACAGAGTATTACAAGAAGAAGCTGATGACGCGGGGAGGTGAGCTCAAGCGTGCCTTTGTCCTTGTCTGGCTACTGGACCAAGATGGCAGGATACTCCTTCCCCAGAGCCACGTCTGTAGACTGCTGCGGTGTACCCCTGAATCGATGTCTAAACTGTACTCGAGTACCCCTGCGGAGAGGCTAGGGAAGAGTGTCACCCGGGAGGTTGCAGCTCTAGTCTCTGCCGGTGGCATATCCTCTACTGACAGGGATGGTGTGTTGGATGGTTACACCCACCCAGACTACCCTACACAGGGAGAGGCCAGGAAGGCGGTGCTGACAGCCCTGCAAGCCACACTAGATGATGCCAGACAGTGTTTTGCACGTGGGGAGCCAAGGAGAGGTGGTGCTATGAAGCGTGCATTCATCTCCCAGTGGCTGCTAGACGCAGACGGCAGGCCTGTGTTTGCACTGGAACTCATGTCCCGTCTCCTCAGGTGCGATGTCAGGACGATTGCGAAGCTGTATTCTCCAGCTAGAGACAACGAGACCTCGGACACCACTGAGGCACCCAATGTGGATCTCAGGGTGTTTCATATGAAGTGCTGTCCTAAAGGTATGGTAGTGTAACTAAGTACACTATATTCAACGTGTTCAAAATGTTCCATAGGTATCAATAGTGGTAGTTTATTTTCGGTGTCTGAATTAGTGAGTTCAGTATTTCACTTAATATACATTGACTCACTGTCAGAGTGTCTCAGGAACACTTCCCACCACACCCGCCAGAAGGTGTGTGACATGGTCCGGCAGAAGAGAGAGTCTGAGGTACCCATTGGTGTACCGGAGTGCCTGCCTGTAGTGCGACTGATGAGTACTGAGTACAGCATGTGTTGCTGGAGGAGCATCATGATACTGACTGGTACCACTGGCCCTCAGAGTAAGAAGGTGGGGTCCAGGATTCCTACTATAAGTATCATTGTGTCATCCGTGTCGCTATGTAAAGTGCTTACTGAGCTATGTACATTTACTCATCTCAATCCAGGCTAGAGACATTGTGATAGATGAGAGGAGACAGCATCGGAGCCAGCGGGTTGGAAAGAGACCCAGGCGCAAGGGGATGTGGACATGAGAGTAGGTACATGGTACAAGGATGGATGTGACAAGTACATTGCTCTGAGGAATAGCTACCCGGAGTTTGTTGGCACAATTGTCTATGCGGAAGGGGACGTTGCCATGGGAAGTGAAGCTGTGTATTGTCAACTGGATAGTTATAAACTAACAGAGAGTCAATCATTGTACAATATGTCTCATGCACTATATGACAATCATAAGACTTATAGTAATCGCAATCCTTAATGTCTGTCATGTACAACAACAAGAAATTCTTTAGTATTACCCTCTATTCACGAGATCGACACCATCTATAACCCTTCGTAGTGGGATTGACCACCAGAGCAGTGAAAACCCATTCACTTCAGTGGTTTCTAAGGTACTAACATCAAACTAGTCGGGGTATACCCTAGTCTGCCAGATCGAACCTCATCCCCCTCCCCCTCTGTGGGATTCTGGACTGGGCCCTGTCTGCTCTCTCTCTCCCTCTCACTGTAGACTGGGCTCTGTCACCCCCTCTTCCCCCTCTCACAGTGGACTGGGCCCTACCCCGACGCACAGTAGACCCACTCCTAGGTACCCTACCCCCCCTCACCTTAGACTCTGCCCTTCTAGTCACTCCCTGTACCCTCTTACTAGCAGAATTATCATCCTTCTCGAACTTAGCCAGCAGGGCCTTGTTCTTGTCATCGAGTAGAGTGACCACACCAGCCATAAAGGTACGCAGACCCTCGCGCCGAGGATGGCCAACTACGCGACCGTACAGAGAACGGTGGTAGTCCTTCCTATCCTTGAGACAGGAGTTGAACTCTGCAAGTGGATCTGCGTGGGGTACAGACGTGAGGCTCTCGACAACATCTACTACTGTGGCAGCCAGTGTCTGGGGGTACTGAATACAGGTCTGGGACGTACAGTGAGCGGCACGGAACAAAGCAACCGCGTAGAACTCGAAGCGAAGCCCAGGAGTCCCCTTGAGTGCAGTGGTGAGTTCAGTGATCCTCTGAGCCTGTGTCAGAGTGGAATGATGCACAATAGTGACAGAGACACTATTTACATTTAGTATTATCGTACTATAGGCTATAATTATTGTGGCACTCAACATATCCATACATATATACGTGTTTATGTGTCTATATATATCCACGAATGCATTATCTACCTTATTGTCTGGCTGCAGTGCCCTCAGGGCCATATCTAACCCAGGGGCCCGGATGGAGGTAGAGACCTAGGCGTTAAGTGTGACACATATATATGCTACACTTAGTGTAGCATCGAAGATATATTGAGTGTACACAATTATATACTGTGTTAGGTTGAGACTGAACCTGGGACCCTATGGTACCCATTACCAGTCTGCCCAGCTCGTCTGCCCCATCCCCACCGGCCTTGATCTGGGGGTCAGTATCAGTGGTAGGATATATGGACTGTCAGACTAACGTTGCAAGGTAACATCACAAAGAGTCTCTGTGTGTTGAGTAGATATATCATCATCATATACCTTACGAGTCAAGGTCTCTAACAGGGTCAGAGAGAGGTCCTTGACATCAGCATTGCTCTCTACTCGGCCAAAGTCACTAGCCATGCGTCGGACTATCCTAAGGTGAGACAGGTACACACAGTAAGAGACCACATTGTCACAGGACATCACTGTTATACAAGTGCTTTTAGATATTGATTACTATATATACTGTGTACTTACCTGCTGTGTTCAAAGTCTCTCTTGAGCCCCTCACTGGCTATCAGGCTGCGTCTGACAACTGTAGACAATGCCGGGTCCTCCGTGCCACTCAACTGCTTGAGGGCAGTGCTGAAACACTCCATGGCCTCAAACACCTAGCATTAGACATCACACATATATATCATAGTCTATGACATCTATGTCTCATAGATATAATGATACATATATAATGCCTGAAGCACTCCATGGCCTCAAACACCTAGAGTGAGACACATTGTCACAGATATATACCAGTGAGACAACCACTCAATCCACGTTAACATGTATGTACTCCCATACCTTATGGAAGGGCCTGACCTCCTCACCCTGACCCTCGCCATCACTGGGGGTAAGAGAGAACACAAGACTTATACTAACACACACATGGATACACATGTAGGGTGGGTCTCCAAATAGTGTATGGACACCCAGTATATACCTGTTAGCCTTAGTGGCAGCAGCGTGGTACAGCAGGTTACGCACTGCTACCACACTGGACAGACCCTCGTTGAAGGCCTTGACATGGCCCTGGGTCTGGTGGCAGTGGTCTCTGGGGTTAGAGAATGATGGATATATATATATACATATATACACACGATACTATACAGGGATATACATTGACATGGCCCTGGGTCTGGTGGCAGTGGTCCATAGAGTAAGAAAACTTATATACAGTGTGTAATACATAGCTGTATGTAATGAGTCATATATATGTCCTGTATATGGATAAGTGTATTGACACGGCCCTGGGTCTAGTAGCAGTGGTCTCTAAGGTAAGGGAATGATGCATACGTATGCACAGACCTATTATGCACAGAATGTGATTATGGATGATATACGTATACATATAAGTGTGTGATGACATGGCACTGGATCTGGATACAGTGGTCCCTATTGTTGAAGTAGCACATGTACATACTTCTATAACCATACACCAGATACACAATGAAAATGTTACCTAATGTACTTCTTGATGCCGTCATTGAAGCTGTAGAGGTGCTTGACCATGTCGAAGGAGGGATTGGACAGGACATCGCAGGGGGTCTTCAGTCCTAAGGTGAGTACATTGTGTTGTCCCAGTGTGTTGTCAGAGCACCTATTGGGGTCTCAATACCATAAATGATTATGACATCAGAATACTAACCTTCGAGGTCGTCCTTGTACTTCTTGGACGCATTGGGGTTGGGTGAGAAGACCACATCACCAGCTGTGTAGTAGTCAGACTCGAGGAAGGCGGCCACGACGCCGGCGGCGAAACCTGAGGTTAGTGCACAGCTAGGGACACGCACACACGTATATAGATATATATACATTGCAACATTATATAGTACTTTACCTCCCATGACGTCGAAGAGGTTGGTCAGGAAGGCACTGTTGCTCTTGTCTAGGGGTCTGTCCAGCTGGTACTCGTCACCAGAGGCCACGTTGGAGACAACATATCTGGGGGTTAGAGTCATATTCTAAAAGAGAGGCATGACACACGGAGCGAAGACACATCTGAGTAATCCATATATAGTGCCCCGTACCCCTGGCCATACAAGGTGTCCACCTCGTGTGCCATCAGCTGACGCCCAGTGGGGTTAGGGGGTAAGGATGCAATGCCACCCGCACTGTCAGTCAGGAGAGAGGCCACGCTCTCAGCAAGGTTGATCTGATAGTGAGTATTTTACAATATATTACGTGCCATAGCAGGAATCATAATATGGTATACTGTATGTAACGTCAACAGACATACTATTTGTTACCTGGGTCTTCCCCTGCCTCTTCACCGACACGATGCGTCCACCAAGGGGCTTACCGTGTAGAATACTGACTGCCATCTTGGCAAGACTGGGGATGAGCTCATATATAGCAGTCTAATATGTGTATGTATCAAGTAAGTGAAGAGTTCATGCATGGCTTTAGCTTGTAGAGTCTACACTGGATGTAACTGCCAACCTTGATGTTGCAAACTGTACAGTGGCTGTCGTCTGTCCCGTGGACACACACTTGGAAGTGCTGGGGGTTAGAAATAGCAGACACACTTGCAGCCTGCATCACGCAATGAATAGTATTATCACAGTCCCCTCCAATACATAGCTCCAATACTAGAATCCACAACCATGTGTGTGTATACATACTCAACCCACTTGGAAGTGCTGGTTATAGTACCCTTCGCACTAAGGAATCATACACAAAGAGATGTCAGATTGCAGGACATAGGACCTCTCTACTGACAATGGTGTCCATAACATCTGCCGCACTATGCACTGCCACTATAACAATTAATGTACATACACTCAATGCAAAATATCCAATATGCTTCATGTATACCTATACACAATGTCTCTCCCCTCTGCCACACTTGACACAACCACATATGTACTATTATACATATATTACAATATAATCATTATACTAATGTATATATATATATATGTACCTGACAACCACGTCCCTCCCCCCTGCCACACTTGACACAACCATATGTATATGTATGTATTCATACATATACACATTCTTCTACATACACATACCTGACAACCATGTCGCTCCCCTCTGCCACACTTGACACAACCACATATGTACACATATACATACTATTGTATAATCCTTATACTGAGGTATATATATATATATATATATATATATGTACCTTACGACAATCTCCCTCCTCTCTGCCACACTTGATATGAACTGTCTGACCATGGTCTCAGTGACATATGTACTATAATACATATATTATAGTAACATTAGTATACTAATGTATATATATATATATATATATGTACCTAATGACAGTATCTCCCCCCTCAGCCACACTTGACACGAACTGTCTGACCATGGGCTCAGTGACACAGTCCACAAGAGGGGATATCTCTACACAGCGCTGGTCATGAGTTGGAGTTTCATCTATGAGAGAGAGAGACAACGCGTATCAATACACAGCTAAGGAGAGTAATATATAAATGTGTAGGTACTTAAGCAGGCAGTGAGTCAGTGATGTATGAATATAATGCACAGTCATTGTCATAGTATGACAATTTGTCATACCTTTGACAGTGGCTGGGTGGATGCTACCCTAGCAGTAGGAGGGGCTGGGTGTGACACCACAGTCTCTGGTACATTGATAGGTGACTGAAAGTTAGAGAGGGATAGGGGCTAGTATCAGGCAGAGCCTGTTCGCTGACTGACCCACTCTCTCAGGGAGATTGCGGC